>WBNM01039177.1:0-12102 GCA_013399055.1 Ramphastos sulfuratus | reverse complement strand
GATGGAGAAGAAAGAAGGGAGATAGGGGAGAAGGGGCATAAAAAATATAATAAAAATGAAAACTGGACTGTAAAAAAAAAAAAAGGTGATCTTGCTCTGCAAGGGGGTTGGACTAGATGATCCTTCAAGGTCACTTCCAGCCCCTAACATTCTGGGATTCTGGGATTCTGTGTGTGTATGAGATCCTAATTGTTGTGTGTACGAGATCCTATTTGTAGGTTCTTTGACAGCACATCTCCTTTGCAAGTTCTCTATCCATTATGGAAGGACATTTTTGGTGCTAATCGGAGGTTCACAAACCTTTACTTGACAGTCATTTGCTTGGGCACTGTTGTCTCAGCCTACAGCTAACTGATAAAACAGCTCCATCCAGGATCTTCTCTTGCATGCACCTTGTGTGTGTGTGCAGACTGCAAGCCTCTTGACTGACCTGTTTTTCTCAGTGGCAGTCTATCTGCACTGTGAAGTGTCTGTAATATCAACATGGATTTTTAATTTTTGTTCCCATTTTTTTGTTTTGAGATAAAGACTGCTATATCCTAACATACATTAGGAAGGAGCTTTCTCAAAGCAGACAAATATTCTGTCCTTGAAACCATACTTGCCCAAATATTTTATGCTCAGAGTCAGGAAAAGGAATTAACAAGGAAATAAAACCAGATGTTAGAGCAATGTCCAAAGAAACTGTGAAGCACTTAAAAAGTACATAGCACCAGAGTCTGTCTTCTTTGGTTTTAAGTGAATTTAGCAGGAACAAAGCTGGGAGGATTCTGTTTAAGAAGAAAGAAAAAATATTTGCAGTGCTTTCAGTATAAGCCATAAGCCACACACACACACATTTGCTTTGATGTTGTTCACAGCCCTTTTAGTCATTTCCTGGGAAAAATGTTAGTTTCTTTTTTGTTTTTCCCCCCAAGTTCATTAAAGTATGTTCAAGGTATGCAAAGGGCTTCTGGACAATTATGTAAATATGTTTTCAGAGAAAACTCTATGCCAGCAGTGTTTGTGTGGCCATGGTGAAAGCTCTTCAAGTCATCCAGCCTCTTTTTGATGAAAGTGTGAATGATGCAAAAAGCAGACAAAAGTACCTGAAAGTAAAGCCAAGCAGGCAGCCATTTAGATGGTCTTTTGCTAGCAATCACATAAAACACTCTGCCAGTACTTGTAGAAACAAATATGCCAACAAAGCTGCATGGATTAAAAAGACAAGAATCCCTGCTGCATGATTCAGGTCCCAGAAGCATCCTGAAATTCTGTGGGTGCCTGCACAGTCACAGTGGAAACATTCACAGTGGAAACATTCACAGTACTTTTAGGGTGCTCACAAAGACTGTTTCATAAAGGATATCTTAATTTTGGCTGGAGGACTTGATGGTAACCTTGGAATACCCTTTTTAGGTTCATGTTTAAGTCACCAGGTCTCAGCAGTATCAGAGAATCACAGAATTAACCAGGTTGGAAAAGACTTTGAGATTGTTGAGTCCAACCATTAATCCATTACCACCAGGTCACCACTAAACTGTGTCCCTCAGCACCACACCTCCACGGCTTAGTATCTTTTAAATCAAAACCTAAACTAAAAGAAGGCAATTTTTTGATGACCCTGTTGCTTTTTTTCCTTACTCCTGTATCAATAATATCTGTCACAGGTTACTGGAATTAAATGGTGGAAGAATCACTCCTGTACTGTGACTCTCCAAGCCCTAAGAAGAAATTGTTCAATAAAGAGTCAAGCCTGTCTGAGAAACTAAGCAAAGCCTGTAATTTCCAGCTCATTGGTAATAGATGTATGCAACAAGCCCTCACACAACAGGCTAAGTTGATATTTTCAAATCCATCCTCATTATGGAAATTATAGAAAAATGCGCATTTCTCTTCAATGATTCCTTCCCCCTCCCCTTTCTTTCTTTTGCTGCCTCACACATTGCCTTTTTGATGGCTTTTCCTGCTTTAGGGGAAATTCTTCCAAACCTCTAAGATTAATCCTTCCAGTAGTTGGTAGCTAAAGACATCAGGTCTCATTATTTTCTTCTTAAAATCAAAGTCAGTTTTGCCACAGATATTTAACAAAAGTTAGATGATAAAAACCTTAATAATAATAATAATTATAATTGTTGTTGTTGTAGTTATGGTTATGGATATTATTTAAGTTAATGTTATTGTTATTATTATTACTACTACTGCTACCATTATTATTACTATTATTATTAGTTCTCTTTGAGAAAAAAATTGTTTTCAGTTGCTTGCCACATGAATCCTGGACTCAGAGGAATTAGACTGGAAGACCAAATGAAGGAAGAATCTGAAAGTTGTTCCTGATGTAAGCTTCTCAAGGAAACAGTAGTACAAATTTCACATGAATCACTTAGCTTTTAAATCAAAACCTAACCTATGAGAAGGCAATTTTTTGATGATCCTGTTTGCTTTTCTCCTTACTTCTGTGTCAGTAATATCTGTCATAGGGTCATGTATTACTGGAAGTAAACAACGGAAGAATCCCTTACTGGTTCTGGTGCCAGCTTCACAAAGTTTGTTTCCTTAGCAGTGTTTATTGCTCCTCTAAATATGAATTTCTTTCTTTTTTTTTTTTTTTTTTTTTATCACTGCAAACTTGCTACCAGCTGGATGAGGGAATTGCTACATACTTTGGGCATGTGTGTAGTCTGGCATGTTTGTCTAGATCAAAACCGATTGCACAGGAAAGCACTCGTGACAAATTTGACACAATAACATTGACTACTTATGTCTCAAGGTTCCATGAGCACAATTTTCTGATCACTCAGGGCCATTAAAATGAAGAGCTTCTTGTGAAGAGTGCCTGCTAAAACATACAAATGTATATATACGGGTTAGCAATATCCAAACAGTCATCAGGAATTTCACTGGGGCAAAGCAAAACTTTGTGTGCCGACATGCTATGGACTGACAAGTCAACTCCAAGAAAGAGCTTCATCACAGCCTGCTGACAGAAATCAGTCTCAGAGTTCAGCTGGTTAAAGAAATTACCTACAAAGTCTTTCCCCAAAGGAAATTTTAGAGTTTATTTGCCATGCTGAAGTGTTACACTCTTGCTCTCTCACTGCTGATATCTGTAAAGGCCACTTAAGTGAATGGAAGTCTGCCCTATGTGCAGACTTTGAGTTTTACCCTTTTATGTTTTCTTTCCTTTAAGATTTATATATGACTTTTATCTTAAAAGTAAAACATAGAAATCATAGAATAGTTTGAGTTGGAAGGAACATTTAAAGGTTATCTAATCCAGCCCTCCCACAGTGAGCATTTTAAACTAGATCAGGTTGTGCAGAGCCCTGTCCAGCCTGACCTTGAATGTTTCCAGAGATGAGCACTTCACCATCTCTCTTGACAATCTTGTTCCAGTCTTTTGTCATGCTTGTTAGAAAAAAATTGTTCCTTATATCTAGTTTAAATTTATCTTCTTTTAGTTTATAAATCATTACACCTTGTCCTGTCACAACAGGTCCTGCTGAAAAGGTTGTCCTCATCTTTCTTTGAGACCCCCTTTAAGTATTAAAAGGTTGCGATGGTGTCTCCCCACAGCCTTCACTTCTCCAGGCTNGTCTCCCCACAGCCTTCACTTCTCCAGGCTGAACAACTCCAAATCTCTCACCCTTTGGAACAGAGGTGTTCCAGCCCTCTGATCATTTCTGGGGCCCTGCTCTGGACTCCCTCTATCAGGTCCATGTCTGTCTTGTGTTGGGTGCCCCAGAGCTGGATACAGCACTGCAGGTGAGGTTTCACCAGAGTGGAGTACATTGGCAGAATCATCTCCCCTGACTTGCTGGCTGTGCTTCTTTTGATGCAGGATGTGGTTGCCTTCTGGGCTGGGCATGTACATTGCCAGTTTATATCCAACTTTTCATCCACCAGCACCCCAAAGTCCTTTTCCACAGGGCTGCTCACAATCCCATCATCTGCCAACCTGTATTGATATCAGGGATTGTCCCAACCCAGATGCAGGACCTTGCACTTCCCCTTGTTGAACATGATGAGGTTCACATTGGTCCACCTCTTGAGTTTGCCCAGGTCCTACTAAATGGTATCTTGTCCCACACCATTCAGCTTGGTGTCACCTGCAAACTTGATGCAGGTGCATTCAGTCCCACTATGTCATTAGTAAAGATATTAAACAGCACTGGTCCCAGTACAGGTCCCTGAGGGACACCACTTGTCATCGATCTCCACCTGGATATTAAGCCATTGACCACTACACTCTGGATGTGTCAATCCAAGCAATTCCTCACCCATCAAATACTCCATCTAACACATCCATACCTCAACAATTTAGAGAGAAGGTTGTTGTAGGGAATTATTAAATCTACATTTACATTTGTATTTATTTTTACAGAGGTGAACAACAGTAGGAGGGCCTCAACTTAAACAAGAGGAAGGGGCAGCAAGGGGCTGGGCTGAAGCCTCTCCAAAGCTTCAGGCTTCCTAGGGTAAGAAATCAGAGCAAAAGGAAATCCCTTTGTCTCAAAGCAGCTTTGAAATGGCTGTTTCAAAACTGAAGTGGGATAGTTATCATCATAAACTCTGGCATATTGCTCTGCAAAACACACTCTGGGATCACTTCAAACACTGTTCCTCAGAAAAGCTCTTCATGGCTAATGTACTTCAAAAAGGAATGCAAAAAGCCTCTGTAGGGGTACAGAAGACAAGGACCATCTGTGATTAAAGCACAGCCTAGAGAGCAGCAGACCCAAGTGTCCCAGCTTCATCAGAAACTTTCTGTGTAGTCTTAACATCATCACTCATTCTTAAAACAGGAGCATCATGGCAGAACAAACCTGAATGATGTGAATATTCACACACAAAACATTATCTGTCTATGCCTGTTTCAGCATGAAACCCCCATCATCATCATCTGCACATGAGAACTCAAAGGCTACAGCAAGCCCAGTCCACAGATTTTTTCTCAGCTGCTTCTTCCCCAGTTGAGCAGCTAATCACTGATGTCAGTGGCAGCTTGCCTGAGTCAATCAGCATGAAGAACTAAATTCTGAAACAGCAGATTTCTCTTTAATATCATACGTCTTCTTACCTCCCAGTCATCCTGCCCTTTTTAAGCAACTCAGGACTGAAAAGGCAAAAAGAAAAGCTTCCTTTGCACATGCTGCACTGTTTCCCTTCCCCTCCTCCCCCTTTCAAATTAGATTTAGAAGAACAGGTAAATAAGCTATGTAACTGCTTCAGGTCTCACCATTTCAGCTTGATGCCCTTTACCACACTCCCAGCTGACAACTTCAGCTTCCTGTTGGTGTGGGTGGTCTGAGTCACTCTGCAGCGAATCTGACAGCTGAGTGCAGGGATATGGACCCAGATCAACAAGTGAGCTGGGGAGGTGCAGCTTGGGTTTCATTTGCTGCACATTTTTCTTGAATCCCATGGGCTGGGCATAGCCTCACTACAAAGTGAGGGCTCAGTGAGCTCATTTCTTCACTTGAGAAACTAATTCTTGTGTTGTAAACAGATGTTTAGATCAATAATTTATCCATTCCTCCACAGGGCATCTACTGAATGATCCCTGAATAACTGCAAGACAAGACACTCAACATTGTTTATGATCAGTGTACACTTCTGGAGCCCCCAACACAACAAGCATGTGAAGCTGTTGGAGTGAGTCCAGAGGAGGCCACAAAGATGCTCAGAGGGCTGGAGCAGCTCTGCTATGGACAGGCTACAAGAGTTGGGGGTCTTCAGTCTGGAGAAGGGAAGGCTTCGAGGACACCTTGTAGTAGCCTTCCAGTATCTGAAGGGGGCCTACAAGAGGGCTGGGGAGGGACTATTTACAAAGTCTTGTAGTGACAGGAGGAGGAGTAATGGTTTTAAACTGGTGGGGTGCGTGTGGAATTTAAACTAGGTGTTAGGAAGATGTTCTTTACAGTGAGGGTGGTGAAACACTGGCACTGATTGCCCAGGGAGGTTGTGGATGCTCCCTCCCTGGAGGTGTTCAAGGTCTGGTTGGATGCGGCCTTGGGTAACCTGTTCTAGTGGGAGGTGTCCATGCCTATGGCAGGGGGTTGAAACTAGATGATCTTTGAGGTCCCTTCCAACCTAAACCATTCTATGACATGACTCTATGATTCTATGATCCCAACAGTTCTATGATTCTATAATCTAGGCACAGTGAACTAATTTAAAATACAGGCCTAGTGTACAGTCATTTATAGCATCAGTTGCTGAGACCTTGATCCTATAGTTTACTCCAACAAGACAAACTTTTGCCTCTAAGTGATGTCTTTATCTATGAATCAAGGGTGATCTCCTACAGAGACATCTTGGAACAGGGTAACAACACAATCTCAGATGCAGTGGGAGTTTGCCACACGTAACAGAGTAGAAAGATTTGCCTCCCATACCCGAAGACTTTGCTTTAGGTCCAGCTACAATTAGGAGAAAGCACCAGTATGTAATGTTTGGAAAATGGGATATTCTAGTTCATAATGTATTCAGAGCTCCATCCTCCTGCTGTATCAGTCAGCCACAGAGTACACTCATCACTCTCTGGGCTATTATTATAAGTGGGAAGAAGTTTAGCTCTTCTTACCCGGCCAGTGAGTTTTGCTGTAATTAACCATTCACACTGCAACCAATCAAGCGGTTTGGCTCCTAGAATGAGTAAGATCAACTACAACAGACACACAATGAGAAACAATTAATTCTTTATAAACTATTGTATTTATACTCTTTGTCTGTTACCAGCAACTAAAACCCATTGTCCTTAGAGAGAATGAGTTAACCAGGAAATTTTGCATGTTGAAGTGCAGACATCTCTGAGCATAAAAACATAAGAATGTTTACAAGGGGAAATGTCACCACTGTTTAACTCAAAAACTGAAGCTGGCTCAGAATTTCCAGAGGGGAAAAAAATCACCTGGTGTGACAGTTTGGGAGTTANGTAGACATCACCATTGTTTCCTTTTCACAGCCTATAATATAATTTTCTCTATTAAAATATTCCAATTAGCCTCAAACCAGCACAACGGCATATTTATTAACAGCCACTAGGACTCATCATTGTTGCCGTGCTGATGATGTCATAGTCTCATAATTCTGCTGCTTTTCATGTACTTTCTGCAAACTGTATCTGCCCAGGGTTTTTTCTCACTTTATCATGTCAATTTATGACATACTGCCATGTGGCATTGGTCCCAAGTAAAGCTATGTTTACTGCAGAAAGGGAGATGGAATTCACCACACTTACTCATTTCCATGTATTCTGGAGTCAGCCCTGTGAAAGGCTCCAAGATGTAGTCAAGATCCCACTGCTGAGGGTCCTTTACTTTGTTGGTGTCCATTTCTTTTGGCTCAGTTCTTTCATCCTTCAGCTTCCTGAAGAGTTTCTTTAGCTTTCTGAGGAAGAAAAGCTCGGACTGAATCAAGTTTTGGATTTGGTTTTGTTGGTGTTTTGTTTTTTGTGGCTTTTTCTTTTTTTTTCTTTCCAGTGGAGCAACCTAAAATGTGTATGACATCATGTTTTTGCCCAGGGAGGTGGTTTGGGCCCCATCCCTGGAGACAGTCAAAGTGAGGCTCAACAGGGCTCTGGGAAGCCTGACCTAGTTGACGATGCCCCTGCTGACTGCAGAGGCGGTTGGATTAGATGACCCTCGGAGGTCCCTTTCTAACCCAGACCATTCTGTGATTCTGTGAATCTATGATTCTGTGTTTCTATGATTCTGCAATTCTCTGGTTCTATGGTTCTAAGATTTTGGTGTCCCATAAGTTTTGTTTTCACCATCCTCTGAACTGCTGAAGATGCCTATTGACAGCTGACAGGCTGCTGGGAGAAGCAGTTCTTGTGTGCCTGTGTCAAGAAGGAACCTACAACACCACAATGCTGTTAAAATGGAGTTGAACCCAGTACTTACCAATAATTGTTTCTCTTTAGATAGGTATTGGATGGGCATCGAACATCTTGGACCTAACTAATAAGCAATACTCTCAGAATCAACTCACTGATCACCTCTTCTTTAGAGATGGAAACACACAAGTTATCAGAAGGTAATATGGTAGTTTCATGCCATATGTCTAGCAAAGGTGCATTTTCCTCTTACCATGAAATCTGTGAACTTCAAATATAAGACATTTTAGAGGTCAAAATCACAAAATCACATAAACATTCAGGTTGGAAGAGACCTTCAGAATCACCAAGTCCAACCGATATCCCTACTCTACAAAGTTCATCCTTAAACCATATTTCCAAGCACTACATCCAAATGACTTTTAAATACATCCAGGGTTGATGAACCAGCCACCTCCCTGGACAGTCCATTCCAATGCCTGACCACTCCTGCTGGGAAAAAAAAAAAAAAAAATCCTAATGTCCAGTCTAAACCTACCCAGTCACAGCTTGAGGCCATTCCCCCTTGTTCTGTCTCCAATTACCCGTGAAAAGAGACCAGCATCAACCTCTCCACAAGGTCCTTTCAGGTAGCTGTAGACAGCTATGAGGTCTCCCCTCAGCCTCCTCTTTTTCAAACTAATCATCCCCAGCTCCCTCAGTTGCTCAGATTTATTCTCCGTGCCTTCCTCCAGCTTCATTGCCCTCCTCTGCACTCCAGCACCTCTACAACTCTCTTGTAATGAGGTGCCCAAAACTGGACACAATACTGGAGGTATTGACCAGCCATATTGCCAAAGAGGGTTCAAGAGCACACTGATTCCTAAACCTGATGGACTTACAAACATTTTAGCAGAAAAATTGCCTGTTTTTCAAAGCAAAAGCAAATAAGCACTTCTCCTAAGAAAGCAGCAGCACAAAAAAGAAAAAACAGAACAAAAAAAACAAAAAGAGAAGTGTCTCCAAGATACTGATAGGTCCAAAGCAATTAAGGACTCTAAAAATAAATATTACTGACTTAAATTCAGCCCTGTGACCACCAGAAAATACCTTCAGTTCTTCAGGTTCTGATGTTTTCTTGTCCATATATCTGTATTTATCTAAATAGACAAAGATGCTTCTTGTGGAACTTAAAAGGGGAGGCACTCCTTTCTTTAACCAAAATTCTGCTACAACTACTACAAATAATGCACTATATACCTATAAAATGGTAAGTACAAGCTATGTCTTAATTTTACTTAATTTTACTTTCATCCTGGAGAAATACAATTCCTTTGCTTTTGCCCAGTGTGCAAACAAGGTTCAAACCTACAGAGAGGATCTGATTCAGGAGAGGGTTACAGGAAAGTCAGCAGAATTGGGTGTCAGTGAGGTGTATTGTTCCTGCCATGCACAAACAACAATCTTACCTTATTTGCTTTGCATTCAGTAACAAATTATTGCTAGGAAAATGTCACTTGGGATATATGCAGTGACAGACTCTTCAGCAGTCCACAATGCAGTCCCAGGAGTGACCTCAAGGAGGAAAAACTGGAACTTACTGGAACTTTTCTACAAATTTAGTTTTAAGCCACTGGAAAATACATAAATCTGTAACTAAAAATATCAAACTTAAAATATTTATTGAATGCTTATGTGAAAAAGAAATATTTCTGATTTACTTTTTTCCCCTTGACTGTTTACTGATTATGTATAAGGCAAAGCAGACAGATCCATATAGGCCATAGGAAATCTACTTTATTCCTGCTACTTGCTAACCCAGATAATTGTCCTTCAGAGGTTTCTCACACAAGTTTAAGAGGATTTTGACTTTCCTTCAGTTATCCCACAGCGCTTATAAAGGTGGAACACAGAGCTAGCACACAACCACTGTTATGGTATCATAGAATCAGAGAATGTTAGGGGTTGGAAAGGACCTCAAAAGATCATCCAGTCCAATCTCCCTGCCAAAGCAGGATCACCTAGGGCAGGTCACACAGGAACACATCCAGGTGGGTTTGGAATGTCTTGAAAGAAAGAGACTCCACAGCCTCTCTGGGCAGCCTGTGACAGGGCTCTGTCACACTCACAGTCAAAAGGTTTTCCCTTCTGTTCCTGTGGCACCTCCTCTGCTCCAGGTTGCCCCCATTGCCCCTTGTACTGCCATTGGACCTCCCTGAGCAGAGCCTGGCTCTGTCCTCCTGACACTGCCCTGCACATCTCTATCCACATGAATGGGGGCAGTTCTCAGGCTCCTGTACTCCAAGCTACAAGCCCCAGCTCCCTCAGACTGTCCTCACAGGAAGATGTCCCACTGCCTTCAACAGCTTTGTGTCTCTGTGTTGAATTTTCTCAAAGAGTTCTCTGAGGTCCTTTTTGAACTGAGTGGCCCAGAAGTGGATACAATATTCCAGATGCAGCCTCACAAGGGCAGAGAACTTCTGCTGACCTGCTGAACACACCTCTTGTAATATACCCCAGGATGCCATTGGCCTTCTTGGCTGCAAGGGCACATTGCTGGCTCATAGGCCTCCTGTTGTCCACCAGAATTCCCAGTTTCTTTACCCCAGGGCTGCTCTCCAACAGGTCAGTCCCCAACCTACACTAGTCCATGGGGTTGTTCTTTCCCAAGATGCAAGACTTGCTGTTGTTGGATTTCACTCAATTTCTCCCCTTCCCAACTCTGCAGCCTGTCCATGTCTGGCCAAATGGCAGCACAGTCTGAGGGGTGCCACTCACTCCTCCCAGTTTGGTGCCATCAGCAAATTTGCTGACAGTGCCCTCTGTGCCCTTATCCAGGTCACCGATGAATATATTGAATAGTACTGGTCTCAGTACCAACCCCTGGGGAACTGCACTACATTCAGGACTCCAACTAGGCTCTGTCCCATTGGTAAGACTTAGGAACTCCTAATTTCTCTCAGGAAATATTTCTGCTACCTTAGAAGTATATGTCTTGTAAGATCGACCATGCTGGTGAGTTTTCACTGCCTCAGAAGCAGGAAAGCAAAACTTTTTCTACCAGTTGTTAAGTAAACAGATCATTTACATCTCCCAGCTCCTGTAGATCACAAGAGCCACAGAAGAACACTGTGACACCTCATAATCCAAGGCTCTATAGCCTGGAAATGACCACAGTAGCTGCAGAACTTCCACACCAATCAGTATTTATAGGGCCCACTCATTTTTCTTTTCACCAGTACAAAAATATTTAGATTGTATCAAGCTCTATCAGTCCCAAGATCACAAAGCTGCAAAAATCAGCAGATCACCTCCAGCTTTTGTTCCAGGTGCAGCTAAGTTGTAGCTTTGCAGAGTTAGATAATGGTTAGCTCGATATGATCATAAAGGTCACAGAATCACAGAATTAACCAGGTTGAAAAATACCTCTAGGATCATCGAGTCCAACCTATCACCTAATCTTTCTAATTAACTAAACCATGGCGATAAGTGTCTTTTCCAACTCAAATGATTCTGTGATTCCTAAGGTAACATCCTCAATACTTTGGCAATGTTTTGGGGCTAACCAGATACTGTTGATGTCCATTTTACACATTTTTAATAAAAGGGTAGGGAGATTTTAAATGCTTTGCAATAAAGATGGGAAATCTACCTCCTATATCATGCATACACAGCCATTTCAAGACACTGAAATTTCCTTTCCCCTCCTCTGTTTTTATGGCAATCAAGGGAACTTGTCTGTGACAGAGGTGATGTAGTATTCAGAGGGCAGGAGAATGGGGGCTGGCTTTAAAACAATCAAAGAATCCCCAGGATGCTCTTCCAGCATACCCCAATTAATTTCCTAATGCAAGGGACTCTCAAAGGACAGTGAACAATAAGTTCAAGGCAGTGCTGATTTCTGGTCCAATAAAATGGTATACATTACAAATGTCCCTCACATTTCAGTGGGCAGAGGAGATTAAAGAGCACCTTGTTGTCACTGTGCAGCAGCTGAGACAAAATTTGGGTATGTGTAGATGTGAAGTTTCTACATATCTGACTTAATCCTCTGCTTACAGCATTATGGAGTTGAGTTATGGAGATTAACGCATGAACAGAACTTCCCTGAGGACTCAGTAACTAAAACAATAGTTGTTGTTTTTAATGTTTGTTTGGGAATTCACTAAATCCAGGGCTCAGTTACTCAGAATAATTTTTTTTTTTTCATCTGGCTATCTATAAGCCAGATATGAGAAGTAGAAGCTTTAACCATTTGGGGTTAAACTTTCAAGAGTGTTTTTATTTTTATTTATATATAT
>WBNM01039176.1:272771-289573 GCA_013399055.1 Ramphastos sulfuratus | reverse complement strand
AGCAGGATGTGGGAAGTGATTCTCACCCTTCCTCTTGTGAGACTACATCTGGAGCACTGAGTCCAGATCTTGGGCTCCCAGCATAAGAAGGACATTTAACTGCTGGAGTGGGTCCAGAGAAGGGCAACAAAGACAATCAGAGGACTGCAGAACCTCCCCTATGGAAACAGGCTGAGAGATCTGGGGCTGTTTAGTGTGGAGAAGGGAAGGTTCCAGGGAGACCTTAGAGCAGGGGGCTATGAGAAAGCCAGGAAGGGACTTTTTATAAGGGCATGTAGTGATAGGACAAGAGAGAATGGATTGAAGCTTGAGGAGGGCAGATTTGGACTGGAGATTAGCAATAAATTCTTTACAATGAGAACGGTGAGACACTGAAACAGGCTGCCAAGGGAGGTTGTGGATGCCCCCTCTCTGGAGGTATTCAAGGCCAGGCTGGATGAGACCTTGAGCAAGCTGGTGTAGTGGAAAGTGTCCCTGCCTGGCAGGGGTTGGAACTAGATGATCTTTAAGGTCTCTTCCAACTTAAACCATTCCATGAATCTTTGGAAATCTTAAAATATCAAAATGCCTTCTCTCCGAATGATGCTTCAGGCATAGGCTTAGCATGGTCCTTTGCAAAGCCAGGCCCATTGGGTGACTTGAGTGGTTCCTGCTCAGTCAGATCCTCACAAAGTGCAGTGATGTGCTGGGACTGCTGCTGAGACATCACAGGGAGACTCTGAGCTGTGGACAAGGCAAGGAATAAGGTACAGAAACTATTCCAGATCAGCTCTGCCAATAACATGAGATTGTAAATTGTTTCTCTAACAAGATTTTTTTCACCTGTATCTCATTTCTGTTGTTCTGTTTCTCCCCTGGCCCCTCAGTCACTGTTTTTACATATTGCAGGGATGCTCAATGCTTTTTCCAGCATCTCTGTCCTCATTCTGTTTTGTGACCTCTTTTCTCTTGCTCTGTATTCCAGGAGTGCTGAGGCAAAGGCTGGGACAGAGCATATCTCCTTCAGTCTCAACCTGGGAGATCATTTATTCTGGGAGACCTGTTCTATTGGTCTCACCTACCTTTGTTGTTTAATATCAAAGCACTTATCCAACAGCATGGATTGCAATTAATGTGAATTGTGCCACATGCCAGTTTCTGCCCTGATTTTATCTCATTTACATAAGTGCTAAGCCGTAAGCACACTTTGCCTCACAAACACTTTCCAAGCTTAAAGGTAGGTGCTTTTGAAAGCCTTTGGGTGCTTTTGGGTTGGTGAGTGTGTTGGGAAAGGTGAGGATAAAGGGCTCACCAGAAGTGTTGGAGTGGGTCCAGAGAAGGGCCACAAAGATGATCAGAGGGCTGGAGCAACTCTCCTATGAGGACAGACTGAGAGAATTGGGGTTCTTCAGCCTGGAGAAGAGAAGGCTTCCAGGAGACCTTAGAGTAGCCTTCCAGTATCTGAAGGGGGCCTACAGGAAGGCTGGGGAGGGACTATTTACAAGGTCTTGCAATGACAGGACAAGGGGCAATGGGTTTAAACTGGCAGAGGGGAGATTTAGACTGGGTGTTAGGAGGAAGTTCTTTACAGTGAGGGTGGTGAGACACTGGAACAGGCTGCCCAGGGAGGTTGTGGTTGCTCCCTCCCTGGAGGTGTTCAAGGCCAGGTTGGACGAGGCCTTGAGTGACCTGTGCTAGTGGGAGGTGTNCCCCACCCCTATACCTTACCCCAAGGTTTGCCTTATGTGTAAGGGGAATTTTGAGGATCAGCTGGAGGGGATTAGAAAGAAAGTGGTTAATGAAATTTAATCAGCAGAGAGAAGAAGTTCAGAAGCTGCTAGACAGCCCCAGACACCAAGCCTGACAGACACTGACTGTCCTATCTAATGTTTATGTTCTTAGTTTTATCCATGTCAGCAAGACTATGAGTGAAGTAGACATCATCATTGTTTCCTTTTCACAGCCTATGATATAATTTTCTCTATTAAAATATTCCAATTAGCCTTAAACCAGCACACCAGGGATGGAGCCTCATCCCTCAGCAACCTGTTTCAGTGCTGCACGACCTTCATGGTAAAGAACTTGTTCCTAACATCCAACCTAAATCTCCTTTAATTTCAAACCATTTTCTTGTGTCCTACCACTGCAGGCCTTTGTAAACAGTCCCTCTGCAGCCTTCTTGCAGGCTTCTGTCAGGTACTGGCAGCCTGCTAATTAGGTCTCCATGGAGCCTTCTCCATGCTGAACAATCCCAGCTCTCTCAGCCTGTCCTTGTAGCAGAGGTGCTGCAGCCCCCTGATCATTTTCGTGGCCTTCCTCTGGACCCTCTCCATCAGGAGCATGTCCTTCCTGTGCTGAGAGCTCCAGAGCTGCACTTAGGACGTCCTTTACTATCATGTGCATTACACACCCCCTAGAAAATGTTCTTCGAGTAATTTAAACCCAGCATTTCAAATTCCTTTTCAAGCAGACATTTTCAAAGCCTGAGGCTGGGGTAGCATTTTCATTTGTCTTTGGGTGGTACAAATTTTTGTCTTCTCCTTTCCTCTGTTTAATAAAGCACCCACTGCACTTGAGAAATCTCTCATTCCTTCCTGCACAGCTGCCTGTATGTGTCACCCTGGATCCCTAGAAGCATTAGTAATGTAAGAAACACGCTCAAGCCTGGCTTACATGGTGCTGCTACTTTGTCTGAAGGCATCCTTCTCTCCAATCCACGGAGCTCTGCTGCTGTGCTCTGCTCAACCTGGCACTCACTGCCCAACACCTGAGTGTTGTCTGCAAAACTTGTGCAGCTGTTGGTTTCCTTTCAGAAGAGTGCTATGAAAATCATCAATAACATTACCCAAGGGCAGCAAAGGATGAAATTGTGCATATATTTGATTTTTTTTTTTTCTCTTCTTTTAGGGCTGATGTAACTGCAGCATTTTGTAAGCCTGTTTAAATATCTATTTGACATAATGGTTGCTATTTAGTTTTGAGCAAGAGGAAATGTAGATGGTTTATGCTTCTTTTAGTTCAGTTTTAATACAGTGCTATTAAACTAAGAACATTTTGAATTGGAGGGAGTGCAATAATAACAGAGAACGGACACTGAAAAGAACCCTGGATGCTTAGAGACATTGCTTTCTTAAAATAGCAAACAGTAGTAAAACTGTACCTGTCTCTACCTTTTTTTCTTCTGCTTCATCCTGAGATCCCAGAAGCTTGAAAATATAAATAGCTCAGGAAAAATCTGTATAGTCCATCTACTTCTGCATTAGGATTATTCATCACCACATGCTTTGCCCATCTGGTGGCAGATGGCCAAAACACTCAGACCACCGCCTTGCAAATTGTTCCATAGTCTAACCAGCCATGCTATTGAGAAGTTGTGCCTGTGGCTCAGCCCAAATTGTCTGCAATCATACAGCTTCCTTTTCCTCGTTATCCTGTGCAGTTTCTTCCCACCCAAGTGTTTAACCTCTCTGGGATACGTTGTGGATGGCAATCAGACCCCAGTGAGTCACTGCTTAGCTCAGCTGTACACGTTCTGAGCTTCGTTCTCCTCCCATTTTCAGACACTTAACTATTTTCCCCCACTTCCCTGTAAAATCCTTAGCATTCACTGAAGTGGTTAGAAGAATTGCCACTGGCCAAGCACAGGAATCAATGACAAGTCTTACGCAGTTGGTCTCTCTTTAGTGGCCTGGCTGTGGCTGGAGCTATGCTATGCAGCAGTGAAGGACTCGTGGGTGCTGGTGGATGAGAAGCTAGACATGAGCAAACAAGGGTACTTGCAGCCCACAAGGCCAAATCTCATCCTGGGCTGCATCAAAAGAAGCATGGCCAGCAGGTTGAGAGGTGATTCTACCGTCCTGCTCTGGTAAGACTTCGCCTGAAGTACTGTGTTCAGCTCTGGACCAACACAGGAAGACATGGACCTGCAAGAGAAGGTCTGGATGAGGGCCATGAGAATGATCAGGGGACTGGAGCACCTCTCCTATAAGGACAGGCTGAGAGTGCTGAGGCTGTTCAGCATGGAGAAGAGAAGGCTCAAGGGGCACCTACATAGCAGGCTGCCAGTACCTGAAAGGAACCTACAAGAAGGCTGCAGAGGAACTGTTTACCAAGGCCTGTAGGGAGAGGATGAGGGACAATGATCCGAAATGAGAGAAGAGCAGATTTAGATTGGATGTTAGGAACAAGCTTTTTACTATGAGGGTGGTGGAACACTGGAACAGGTTGCCCAGGAAGATAGCTGAGGCCCCATTCTTGGAGATATTCAAGGTCAGATTCAACAAGACTCTGAGCAACCTGATGTCATGAAGGATGTACCTGCTGATTGCAGGGGTGTTGGACTGGATAACCTTTGCAGGTCCCTTCCACCCAAAACCATTCTATGATTCCTTAAGCTAGTGTTTTAGCTATAGAAAGAGGTGAAGTCCCAGCTGCTAAAAGTCAGTTCCCATGCTTCCAGCTGCAGCATGGCCTGATTTCATCACCTGAGGTGGCAGAAAGAGTGTGCAGTGTCTTGCAGCCTCCAGTGGTAGCCTTCAGAGCAGTATTTTATTGTATCACTGGTCTTAAAAACTGTGTGACTAGATGTATGGGGAACAGTTTTCCATTTATTTACCATTTTGATTTGGAACAACACGTGGAAATGTGAAATGGAAATGTGGAATGGAAAGACTTCAGTTTTTTTTCCTTAGGAGAACTAATGTTAAGCAGCAATTACAAAAGTGCTGTGGTCAAGGAACAAAGTCTTGGCCGTAGAAGGAGGGTAGAGTTTGAGGGTCTTTTCCAGGCAGCTGCACAGCACTTTTGACCTCTCCTTTCCTAGTGAGCCTGGTGACCAAAAATCTGTCCACCCAGAGTTAAGGAGCTTGGAAGTCCAGGCAGGTCTCATCAACCTCCCTGCCTGCTTCCCATCAGAGTTTTGGCAGGTGCCCACAGAGTGCTGATATCAAATCAAGTCAGTATTTACAGCCAGAAAATATCTGTCAGAAGAGATTTTTAACAAGCTGAACTTTAATTCTTCAGCTGTCTGTATGGGAGGCATGTCCTTTACAGGCAATTTTTCATTCCTCTTTCCATTAAAATGGTTTTCAGTTTAACATGCCAAAATAAACACACACGCACACACACAAAAGCCAACCCCAAATTTGCAATTAGCAAATAGATGTATAAAATCACATAATACCTTTCACTCCCAAACTAATTCTAAAGGAAGGTAGAACTGTGCTTAAATGCCTAAGCAAAATGGAGAGCTTATGGGGCAGTGCAGCCTACTCTGATCTAAAACATAAAGACAAAAACATAGCTAAGCTGTGGACTTTGAAATCTGGTGTTAGCTGACAAGTTATTGAAGCTGTGGAAGGAGAAAGCATCAACAACTGAAATGGCAACGCTGCCAAGACTGTAACTGTGGGAAGCTGTAGTGCACATGGAGACAACCCAGCCCCAGTATGCCTGCAAGGTAGAAGCATGAGATCAAGCAGCTGGAGAAGACATTAGGACAAACCGGTATGTCTATTTAATTGGCCTGCATTCCACAGCTGTCCTAGCTCTCAGAAAGACCTAATGTCTGTCTTTTGGTAAAGGACTCCAGTCAAGTTTTTGCAGTCACAGATTGCATTGAGTTGCAAGGAACCCTTAAAGGGTACCTTGTCCAACCCCCTGCAGTCAGCAGGGACACCTCCAACTAATCAGGCTGCCCAGGGCCACATCCAGTCTGACCTTGAGTGTCTCCAGGGACAGGGCATCAATCACATTCCTGGGAACTTGTTCCAATATCTCACCACTCTCACTGTAAATAACTTCTTCCTTATGTCCTGCCTAAAGTACTCTGCTCCAAGTTTTAACTCATTGCCTCTTGTCCAGTCATGATCCATATTTTTTTTTTCCTCAGTTTCTGTTAGATCTGGGATCAGACTTCTGCCCATGACTGATTTGGACTAAGGGAAATTGGTGTTTGTACTGGGTTAGAGTGGGTCCCTGCCCTGGTAGAGTAAACTCACTAAAACACAAATGTTTTGTAAAGTCAGGAAAAAATGAAATCATATTTCTTATAGCTTAAATATAACAGTATAAAGAGAATAAACTACTACAGGAATAGAATAACCTTAAGGAAGATGGGGAAGGGGCCAAATGGTGGTGAAGCAGCAAAAGCAGCAGCAAGCAGCCAAAACAGCGGCAGGGGAAGATAGCAACAGGCGCAAAGTGTGTGCATGTGTAAAGTACAAAATGATAGAGTCTGTCAAGTTTTAGGAGCTAGAAGCTGTGTTGCAGCTTATTTTATTTTATTCTTCTTGTATGTGATCTACATTTTTTTTCTTCCTGTGCTTTCAGTGAATGATACCAATGGAATTCCTACCCAAAGACTTGCTGAGACATTTTTCATCTTGCTTGCTTACCTACAACAATGGGGATTCAGCTGTGAGTGGACCTCAGCATCATACTCTAACTCAACTGATTTCTAATTAGAATAGCCATCAGTGTTTTACCCTCAGGTTATCAGTGCCCTGTCTTAAGAACAGGAACTTGCTGCTCACAAGCTCTGTCTTTAAGCTGTTGAATGGCACTGTGGTGGTTCAACACTAACACTCTAGCCTGGTTCTGAATTATAAAGATGGAATAGAAGAATTCCAGAGACGTTGAATAGGAAAAAAAAATAGTAAATGGTAAATAAAATAGGGTATTGGATATGAAAGAAAAATAATGATAAATCTATATAATTCCATTCCTTGATGGATTAATGTAGTGGTTTGGGCATTCCCTGCCCCCCCCCCCCCAGTTAGGAATTCACCCAGACTAGACTCAGTGGGCTGAAAGTTAAGGAATGAAGCTTTGTATTTACAGCTTAGCACAATTTACAAGCATATGTATACAAAATATAAACAGATATTGACATTTATATACAGATTAAAAGTAATACAGAAACACAAAATCCCTTCTGAAACAGTCAGACCGGCCAGAAGGCTCCCAAACCAACCCCTTCCCCTTCCTCCTTTCCCCCTCAGAAATAACCAGATCCATATAGCTCACTGATTAATCTACAGAGATCTGAGGGGAGATGTCAAAAAAAGATGACAAGGAAGGTTAGAGGAAAAGGTTAGATCAGCTTACATAGATCATGTAAAGGAGTTAAGCAAGATGCAACCAGACCCACAGACCGACAGAGAAGAGTGAGTGAGCAGTGAGTACCTTATCTATATTTTGACTACTTGCATCTCTCAGCAGAAGAAGGAGTGTTATGGGTCACTGTTACTTCCTTCTCACAGCCAAGCATTTAATTTCTCTCATAAAAATATTCCAATTAGCCTCAAACCAGCACAATTAGGATAAAGCATGCTGTACAAACTCTTCCCTTCCTTCTCTTCACTCTGGTTGCTTCCGCCTCATGTGTTCTCAAATGGCTTTTGCTGACCTTGGCTGAGACTCTTCTTATGGCTAATTAGATAGCAGCAGTGGGACCTTTCTGATCTCTCTCTTTCTCTCTTATAAGGGGAGTGGGAGGAAAGAGTCATTTCACTTTTCCCTTGTCCAGGGGGTCCTTGTGTTATTTTTCTGAATTGTGAATAATTGTAGATGAAATTGTAATGTAAATTGTAATTGTAATGAAATTGTAAATGAATCTGTAGATACATTTTGTACATACACATTGTATTTTATGCTTCTAGATTTTTATTTGTTTTTTAGCTTGCTTATAAATACAGTTTGTACTCTGCTCTGGTGAGGCCACTCCTTGAGTTTTGGGCATGTCAATACAAGAGGAGTGTGGAGGTGTTGGAGTGAATGCAGAGGAGGGCAACGAAGCTGGGACAGAGCCTAGAGAATACATCTTATGAAGAGCAACTGAAGGAGGTGGGGATGGTTAGTTTGAAAAAGAAGAGGCTGAGGGGAGACCTCTTCGCTGTCTACACCTATCTGAAAGGAGGTTGTGGAGAGGCTGCTGCTGGTCACCTCTCACAGATAATCAGTGATTGAACAAGAGGGATGGCCTCAAGCTGTGACTGGATGGGTTTACACTAGACATTAGGAAACATTTTTTTCCATCAGGAGTGGTCAGGCACTGGAATGAGCTGCCCAGAGAGGTGGTGGAGTCACCAACTCTGGATGTGTTTAAAGGTCATTTGGATGGCTTGGGGATATAGTTTAGGGTACACCTTGTAGAGTAGGGATATTGGTTGGACTTGATGATGTTGAGGGGCTTTGCCAACCTGCATGTTTCTGTAATTCTGCTTCCAAACCTTCTGAGCCAATCTGGTGATTTTGTTTTGGGGGCATTCTTAACCCACCACACATCCCCCTTTCTAAATCAACTGAAATGGGCTTCATATTAATAGACCCTTCCTTTTATAAAGCAGTGACTAAAAATGTGTTATGGGAACCCTAACTCCAGAAACAGACACCTTCTGTTTCTGAAGTTCACTGCTGCTTTTCTTGAAGAGACTCAAAGCACCTGAGTGTCTAACATATTTGATTTAATTGTGAGTATGCCTTTGAGAACCGATGTAAAAATGCATTAATCTGTTTCTGTTTGCAAACCCTACTTGCTTTCCCCTTATACTTCAAGAACTTTGTAGTTATTGAAGTCCATCTACACACTTTAAAGAGTCTGAGCCAGTCTTTTTCTCTTTTCTACGTGGGCTCTCTTCAACTGTTTGCAGATAGGTCAGGGAAGCTGGCATTTTAAACTACTGAAAAATACAGAACAGCTATTAATGTAAAAAAAATTATGAATATGATGAATGAAGAGCTGTGAATTAACATTTAGAAATTCAGTGAGCTGGGTTTGCTGTGTGAATGAGTACGAAAGGTGAGGAGAGATCTTTCTAAAAGCTTTTAGTGTGTGTGTGTCAGAAAAACTATTTTGAGAATGCCTTAATAGTACAGTTGCAGTAATTAGCCTTTAGGGACATAGAAGGTGTGGGTTGGTTTTTGGTTTTTTTTTTTTTGGTTTATGGTTTGGTTTGGGTTTTTTTTGTTTGGTTTTTTTTTTTTTTCCTTTTAATTGGTGAGTTTTCAGAGCCTCCTTTTTGCTACCTCTAGACACATGCTGTGAGGATAAGAGAAGGGAAGGTCATGGCTCATTTGAATTACCTTAGGAGCCACTGTGGCTCTTGAGCTCCTTTAGTGAAACGTCTCAAAGCAAGGCTGTGATGTGTCATGTAACCAAGCTTGGTAGTGATGCAGTCATGGATAGGTGTAGTAGAAAAACCACACATACTGAAGGGGCAGAGACAAACTGTTTCTGGAGGTAGAAGTTATGGAAGCCTATAAAACTAGACATTAACCTAAAATAACAAACAATATAGCTCTTGAATAAATGATTTTTTAGCTAATTTTTATAATCCCTGCCTCAAGCTTTGTCGTAGAGGACTTGGTCCTTGGCAAAAGTGTTTTGAAGCAGAGGAAGTTTGCTGCTTGGTGAGTCACTTGTTGCAGTGGTAAGGCTAGGGAGCTCCTCAAGCTTTGGTCACAAGCTCACATTCCAAGCCAGCACTTGGTTCTCTAGGGATGTGAAGTAGCCTGAGCTCTGTGGTACAAAGTATCACCACAGCTGAACTGGAGTAGAGAGAGTGGACAGATGTTTATTTAATGCTATGGCAGGTGTAAATCATGCTTGCAGAGGCATACAGACTTGGCTTATTTTCTGTAAATGGAGTAGAATAAAAAAAACTCTTGAGTGTCTGTGGGTCCACAGCTGCAATGGGATGACTGTGAGGACACCTGTCTAAAGGCCTTGAAATGTTTTTGCTAGTTGGCATTCAGATTCTATTGACCTTTCTTGAGAACAGTGGGTGTTGGTTAGGGTTATCTCCTCATTGGTACATTTCAGTTACAAAATGAATCTATCCTTTTCCTCAAGCTAAAGTAGCATTTGTTATCTGAGGTGATTTTTAACTCTTGGGCTTAGCATATCTGAGGGTCTGTAGTGAAATAAACTGGAATAGAGAGAATGGACCAACTGCCTGGTACAGAGTTTGTGCAGTTCCATTGACTAAGCCATGTCTGATATCTCTTACACGAGACACAAACACATCAATCTTAAAAAATTCACAAGCATTATGGTCTACAGATCTCTCTTCAGCACTCCACTGCAATGGAAAAGATTAAATGATGCTGAGGGAGATCTCCAGGCATACAGACAGTCAAGACCTAAATGTTAATATGCAATGGCATAGTCTGTTGTTCAGCTAAGCTGATTCTATCGTTTCAGCTTAGCTGAAATGTGTACATAAGGCATACATGGTTCTAATATGTAACTGAAAGAACACTTTCTTCCATAATAAAGTCCTTCAGAGTGCTCATTTCAAGATTTATTTCATCTTATAATTTCAATCTCTAAGGCTCTGAAGGCTCTGGTGAGGCCACACCTCGAGTATTGTGTTTTGAGCATTTCAACACAAGGGATGTGGAGGTGTTGGAGTAAGTGCAGAGGAGGACAACGAAGCTGCCCAGGGAGGTGGTGGAGTCACCAACTCTGGATGTGTTTAAAGGTCATTTGGATGTGGTACTTGGGGATACGGTTTAGGGTGCACCTTGTAGAGTAGTGATATTGGTTGGACTTGATGTTTCTGTGATGGTATCAGTATTCCTTAAGTGAGATTTTGCATTTCATTCTCATCCCGTTGCTGTGTGGCTGGCTTTTTATCTACTTATCAAACAAAAGAGCAGATCACTCTGGTCAAAATTAAAGCTTGAAAGGGGTCAGCCTTCTAGAGAGAACATCAGAACTCTATAGACTTTAGAAATTGGAGGATTATTAGGAGTATGAATGATCTTAATTGGCCAGATGGTAGCAGTTACTGGGCTGGATTCATTAGAGCCATCAGAATCTCTCCTGTGAATTGAAGGTGTTTCTCAGTGTTTCATATTCATTTAGGCTGTTTCCATGGAAGACTACCTGTGGCTGTGTGGGTGGCAAAGCAATACAGATAGCTCACAGGAACATTTGTGCTGTTCCTATGTCTGTCTTGTTAAGCCACACAAGACAGCCTCCCTAATTACAGGTAGGGCTGTATTTTCCATGTCACTGTAATTCCAGCCCCCAATGTCGATGTGTTTTGAAGTATTGCTGAGGTCTAAAGCTTTGCCAGAAGATGTGGGGAAAAGAGATGGGGTACTTGTGAATGACAGCAAAGGAGCAGAGACATTATTCTGACACTACCACGCTGAAATAATTTGTGTATTTTCAGAGTAAGAACCTGTTCTCTGTCAGAGGACCAGAACTTTTCAAGCAAAACAAAGCAGCTGGCAAGTAAATCTTTTACACATAGACCATGATTTACAAAAGCCTTTGATCTAGTTAATGCAAGCCATGGGTAATTGCACCAATCAGCCTGGCTGCAATAAATCAGGTCATTACTAATTTTACTTAGCTGCGTAGCACTGAAGTCCAGTAGGACCCCTAAAGGCTTCCTGGGCTCCTCTAAGAATGAAGAAAGAAATGGAAGCTTTAGCTTTGCTGTAGTGTTGGGTGGTTCCTTGAGTTTGCTCTTTGGTGGCCATTTCTTGGTTTTGCTTTTTAGTGGCAGCTTCTGGTTTTGGTGTTTTACTCTGTGCTTTAAAATTGAAGGGTATTGTTGCTGTGAGCAGCCTGGTCTAGTGGAGGATGTCCCTGCTGACCGAAGGGGGGTTGGACTGGATGACCTTTGGAGGACCCTTACAACCCAGATCATTCAATATTTCTGTTCTGTGAGAGGTACCCATAAGTTTATTCTGTGGATCTGTGGCCGGGACTATGCTGCTACAACTTCCAAAATAAAGCATTACATATTCATTGCCCTGGTGGCATAAACTATCTAAATCAATGGATGAAATAGAACTGATTAAAAGGACTTTGAATCCTGAGCCTGATTTTCTCTTTTCAATGTGTTTTTGATGGGGTGGGGGGGGAAAGATTGTGCAACTTGTAGCTGGCTCAGTATAATATTGGCTTCTGTTCCACCCAGGGGGCTCAGTAGACAAGCACTCATAGGTAAATGCTTTTGCTCCTGTACATATTACACTCCCTAGGGCACAACAAGCAGTCCCTCAGTGGGCATGATTCATGGTGTGTCTGGTTGGCTTGTAGAAGCTGAGAAGGGATGAAACATGCTTAGAACAGATGGTGTCTCTGGAAACTGCCAGCATGTGACAAATCTCTGCTGACCATAGTGAGATTTTATTCAAAATCTTCTAATTTGTGCTAGACTTGGATGGGTTTTCTCTGGGGTTAAAAAGGGGCCAATCCCTGACACCAGCAGGGCTCTTGTCAAATGTCAGGCAAGTGCTCCAATGTAGAGGGCAGCTTCATCTTTTTGGTAAATGCTCATTAATATAAAACATAAACTTTAGCATAAAGCATTTCCTCTAGCTACAGCAAGGAGCCTGAAGCAGGACCCAAAAGGAAACTTTTGAATCTGAAGAGTTATAATGGGAAGAAAACAGTGTTGAAAAAAACAACATAACCAACAATGGGACTCACCATCAATAGCATCAGTAAGCCACAAAGATGATTATTGAAGTAGAACATCTCTGTGGAGACCTAATAACAGGCTGCAGAGGGACTGTTTCCAAAGACCTGCAGTGACAGGACGAGGGTCAATGGTTTGAAATTGGAGCAGATTTAGATTGGATGTTAGGGACAAGTTCTTTACCATGAGGGTTGTGGAATGCTGGAACAGGTTGCCCAGGAAGGTAGCTGAGATCCCATCTCTGGAGATAATTCAAGATCATATTCAACAAGGGTCTGAGCAACCTGATGTAGAGAAGGATGTCCCTGCTGACTGCAGGGGGGTAGGACTAGACCACTCAAACCATTCTTTGCTTCTATGACCTTTCTTAAGCAGAAAGGCTGAGGGAGTTGCATCTCTTTAGCTTGGAGGACAGGAGACTGAGAGGTGACCTCATTCATGTTGATATGGATGCGAAGGGTGTGTGTCAGGAGCATGGCACCAGGCTCTTCTCAGTGATGTCCAGTGAGAGGATAAGGGGCAGTGGGTGCAAGCTGGAGCAGAGGAGGTTCCATCTGAACATAAAGAAAAAACTTTGTCATTGTGAGGGTGACAGAGGCCTGGAGCAGGCTGCCCAGAGAGGTGGTGGAGTCTCCTCCTCTGGAGACATTCAGAACCTGCCTGGATGCATTCCTGTGTGATGTAGTCTTGGTGATCCTGCTCTGGCAGGGGGCTTGGGTTGGATGATCTTTAGAGGTCCCTTCCAACCCCTGTGATTCTGTGTGATTCAATAACATTTTTGAAATGTGCAGTTGTGTATTTGTTTTCCTGATAAATCAAAATACACTTCATCTGAGAAAACATTAAAAAGATCAGAAAACAGCTGCTGGATTGGCAAAATACAGATGAGGTTTACTGTTGGATTCCCTTCTTCAGCTGACTGTTCCAATTAGAAGTGAGATCTGTGTCCAGTAGCCACAAACCATATAGTTGAGGCTCAAACTTGCAAAAATTCCTGCAAGCAGAACATCTACAAAAATAAAGAATAGGAAAAAAAATATTTGTGTTAAAACACCCAGAAAGATCACTTCCATCTCATTTTCAAAGTTCTCAGTTGTACTTCACTTTAATGTTAATTAGGTTAATCTTGGAGAACCCTTTAGAGTTTTAAACAGATGATACTCAAAGGAAAGGGAATTGTTGATAGTACCAAATCAAGAAAATTAATTATTTAATTAAGCAGCAATATGTCCACCATACATACACCACCTGCAGAGCATGTGGTTTCCTAACTGAAATGTTTCTGTCTCTTCAAGGTTTTCTTTTTATTGGCTGTTGCTTACATGACCTCTGGCAATAAAGCATTTGATAGTATTGTTTCCATCTGTCCACCTGGCTCAGACTTCTAGTAACATGTTGCAGTTTGAGGAGTTTTTTTAGCCACAATTTAAATAATGATCTAACTGTCATTAAATAATGACAGTCCCTTTCCACTCTTCTTGTAGGCTCCCTTCAGGTACTGGCAGGCTGCTATCAGGTGTCCCCTGAGCCTTCTCTTCTCCAGGCTGTGCAACCCCAGCTCCCTCAGCCTGTCCTTGTAGGTGAGGCACTCCAGCCCCTTGATCATCTTCATGGCCCTCCTCTGGACCCTCTCCATCAGGTCCATGTCACTCCTGTGTTGAGGGCTCCAGAGCTGGATGCAGTACTCCAGGTGAGGTCTCACCAGAGCAGAGTGAAGTGGTAGAATCACCTCTCTTGACCTCTTTTGATGCAGCCCAGGATGAGATTTGGCTTCTGGGCTGCAAGTGTCCTCTGTTGGCTCATTTCCAGCTTCTCGCCTATCAGCACTCCAAAGTCCTTTTTCCACAGGGCTGCTTTCTATCCCTCCATTCCCCAGACTGTAGTGATGATCTATCCCATCTTTTTCCAAGGATAGTTGAGCCATCTATGAGTTGTCAGGCACGACTATGAATGTGTTAATGAAACTATTGGTGATGGAGATTTCACAGGATCCTCAAGCAATCATTTCAGTGTCTCACTACCCCTACATTTGGAAAGCTTTTCCTTATGGAAAACCCATTGATTAATGTCCATTGGTCAATCGAAGCACTATGAGCCCTTAATCTACTAGCATAGGCAAATGTTTTCTGGATGTGTGTGGGGTTTTTGGTTGTTTGGATTAGTGCATTAGATAAAAGATAGTCCTGATAGTAGTACAGAGGATTTCTCGTGGGTTTTTTAATCACAGCTTTTGTCTTGGTAAAGGATATTTTGTTGGTAGGTTTGAGCTGTGTAACATTTGATCTGCTAAACTGTTTGCACTGCTTGTCACGCGGCCACACGCAGTAGGTTGAGCAACAATTCTAAGTCCTGGGGACTAACTTGGGTGCTGGTCATGGCCCAGTCTTCTCTCAGCTGTGCTATGACTGTTTGGTGACCTGCAAAGGACAGCCATCTCTCAAGCAAGACACTCAGATACTTGTGTAGCTGATCAGATAATATCAGGAAACTTTTTTTTCCCCCCTTTCTTTTTTTCCTTTTAATCTGTTGAGGTGAGAAATTTTATTTGTTTCTTTGTCTTGAAGTAATGTATCTGATACCCAGATGGAGAGGGAAAAGTGGCACTAAATTGCCTATTTCCCACCTTCTTTCTTCAAGATACTCTGTGGCTTTGCACCTTACAATACTCTAAGAAATAAAGTTCTGACACAAGCCTGGGATATCAGTTTTTGGGCATAATCCTATCTTCTGAGTTAGAACAGAACTACTTATTTTCTGTGAATTTACTTTTCAGTTAAGCTTCTTGTAAGTCATTGCACTTTCTGGGGTTTGCTGCACGGCTTTTTGCAGTACCTGCTTACAGAAGTTGACAACACTTGATGTCTATAGGTACTATCAAGGATTGGCATGTAGAAGGGCTCTTGCTTCTCCTTGCTCCTGTGGAGACCACAGTCACTGCTAAATCTTGTGTACTACGTTGAGGTGCACTAAGAGGACAGACCTGCAAGAAGGAGCAGACAGGACAGGTGACCTTAAACTGATCAACAAGAGATTCCACTCCATGTGTTTTATTCAATATAAAGCTGGGGGATCAGAAAGGTTTAGCTCTCTCCCTCAGTGATTAGTGTCTGAGAAGGTCTCTGCCCATTTGGCCTTTCAGTTCTGACCTGTGTTCCTGAATGCAGTTCCCTAATCCAGCTGCTGGATCTGGTTCCCATTTGCTGTTGAATAAAGCCTGGGAGTTGCCTGGTGCCTGCCCATAGCATCAGTTGTGACGGTGAGGTCATCGCCGCTGGAGGCACTGGGCTCAATACTGAGTGCTGTGGCCAGGTCTGGGCATCCCAGTTCCAGAGAGAAAGGGAAATACTGGGGAGAATCCAACAGAGGGCTACAAAGATGATTGAGGAACTGGAATATCTGTCCTATGAGGAAAGGCTCAGAGACCTGGGGCTGTTTAATCTGGAGGAGAGAAGACTGAGAGAACATCTTGATGTTTACAAATATCTGAAGGGTGGACGTCAAGAAGAAGGGCCCAAACGCTTCAGTGGTGCCCTGTGGTAGGACAAGGGGCAGCAGACACAAGCTGGAACACAGGAACTTCTGCTTCAACGTAAGGAAAAACTTCACTGTGCGTGTGGTGAAGCACTGGAGTAGGTGGCAGGGAGAGGTGGTCTTCTCTGGAGACTTTCAAAACCCACCTGGACATGTTCCTGTGTGGCCTGCCCTCGGTGGTCCTGCTTTGGCAGGGGAGCTGGACTTGGTCTGCAGAGGTCTCTTCCAACCCCTACCATTCTATGATAGCTGGCACGAGTAGATGCACAGTAAGGAGTGAAATGAGTCAGAGAGCTTGCACTACACTGTGTGCAAATGGCACCTGCTATTTAAATAGCATCTGTTTGTCTGGGTTTTATAGCAGTTTTAGTGCTTAAGGGAAAAAATATTTTGGAATCAAGAGATGCCTTTTTATAGGCTTTTTAAAAAACCCAGCAACACAAACCCCCCAACACACAAAGCAGTGTGAGAAAGCAAGCAAGCACTACCATAGGAATATAGAGGTGAAATTGAACAGGGTCCTGTAATTAAAGGATTAGGTAACTCTTCCCTGGAGAGTCCCCAGCCCCTGTGAGCACCCATAAATCCTGAATTCTGCTCTGCACCTTTTTGACAGGGCTTTGTTGGAAGGATAATGACTGTCACTATTGCAGAGTCATTTCAGCCTGAGTGCTAAAGCTGCTTGAACAGAATGGTGGAAGTGTAGCTTGAGATTCCCTCAGGGAGAGGATGGATATGAGCCGAGCTTATATTTCTCCAGCAGGTTTGCTGCAACCAGCAGACTCTTGTGTAAAAGAAAACCATGGATAGAGCACTCATTTAGTAAAAAAAAAAAAAAAAAAAAAAAAA
>WBNM01039176.1:249774-270437 GCA_013399055.1 Ramphastos sulfuratus | reverse complement strand
CATCTCAGCAAGCCTATGAGTGAAGTAGACATCACCATTGTTTCCTTTTCACAGGCTATAATATAATTTTCTCCATTAAAATATTCCAACTAGCTCAAACCAGCACAGTAATGGTGCTGGCTTTCTCCCCAGTAAGAGAAATTGTTTTTAAGGAAGAGCTGATACTTTTGCTGCAGTATTGATCTCTTTCAGTGTTCCATTACTAGGTCCAAGAGGAGGCACCTTCACATTACTGGAAAGGCTTCTAGCCCCACCTATTGTCAGCAGTGCTTGATAATTCCTTTTGATAGACTCCCTTCAGATGCTCATAATTTACCCAACTTTCCCCTGGGTTCAAGTTTCCTGTGTTGGGTCACTGCTCAAATTGAATTTTCTTTTAAATTCCAGCCAAAATATTTTGGATATATTAGTGGTTTACACTATAAGAAAAGAAAAGCCTTTAAAAAAAAAAAAAAAAAAAAAAAAAAGATGTTAACAAGAGTGGGAAAAGTCTTAGCTTCTCTCTGCCTAGGAACCAAGATGTAAGATTTGGCATAGCTGTGGCTACTTTGAAGATCTACCCAGCACTACTGTTGGGCTGCAGGTACAAAAAGCACAGGGACCTACAGTAGTGTGCAAAACCAATACTTTTCCCATTTGTAATAGCAGCTTAGAGATATTAAACTGTGTACCCCAAGTCAGTTGAAGGTTTTCTGTCATCTGTCACAGATCCTTGTGTTTATTGCAATAGCTGGGTTAACTTGCAGTGCTTGTAGTGTNTGCTCCTGCTGGCCACACTATTCCTGATGCAGGCCAGGATGCCATTGGCCTTCTTGGCCACCTGGGCACACTGCTGGCTCATGTTTAGGCGGGTGTCAATCAGCACCCCCAGATCCCTTTCTGTTTGGCTGCTCTCCAGCCACTCCGACCCCAGCCTGTAGCTCTGCATGGGGTTGTTGTGGCCAAAGTGAAGCCCTTGACACTTGGATTTGTTGAAAGCCATCCCCCTGGACTCTGCCCATCTGTCCAGGCGCTCAAGGTCCTGCTGCAGAGCCCTTCTGCCCTCCAACCCACCAACATCTGCCCCCAGCTTGGTGTCATCTGCAAATTTGGAAGAAGGAAGAAGTTACTTAAAATAAGAGTGGTAAAATACTGGAACAGGCTGCCCAGGGATGTGGTTGAGGCCCCATCCCTGAAGAAAGTCAATATCAGACTTGCTGTGACCCTGGGCAGCCTGATCTAGTTGGAGGCGTCCCTGCTGACTGTGGAGGTGCTGGACAAGATGACCTTTGAAGGTCCCTTTCAATCCAATGCAATCTGTGAGTCTGTGACTCTTCCATGCATCCTATGAGGATATCTGGGCTCATATCTTAAGGTTTCTTTGAAAGCCCACCTGTTCCAAGAGGAGAGGGGAACATGCTTGTATCATTACATTCTGTAACACAAGCATGGGCATGAGGGAGCAAAATTTAATCCTGGTATTTACTTGGCTTTTAATAACTGGATTGCAAAGTTAATAATATGCTTTCAGAGTATTTTCTGTGTGAGTTTTGTGCAGGCAAACTTAGAGCATGACAGGAGCTATCCAAAGCATGTGCAAGGACAGCAGCAATGCCTTATAGGTCTCATATCTTAAGAAGGCCCAGGGCAGTGCAGTAACTGATGAAAAGGTGAGGAAATGTCTGTATTAGGGGGAGAAAAGTGAAGTTTCCAGCTTCAGGGTATGATAGATTTTTATGTCAAGGGTAAATCAAAGAAAATTGTTTGCTCTCAGTATCATTTCTTTAATAGTTAAATATCTTTCAATTGTGGGTTAATGAGAGAAGCCATGAAATTATTGAAGAGAGAAGTTTCAGCAGCTGGCAGTGACTGCTTAGGTGCAGAAGCACTGCTAATGAACTGGTGTGAGGCAGCTGCAAGATTCATTTGGGAGGTTCAAACAGGAAGACTCACAGATGATCTTGGCACCCATTCAATGAGCTCCGAAGGAGTGCTTTGCCAAAAGCAGGCTGCTCTCTAGAGGATGCTGTGGCTTACTCACAGCTCCTCTCTCTGCCATCCTCTTCCTTACCAAAACTCTCAAACAGAAGCTTTGATCTGTCTGCTTCATATTTATATTCAAATTGCTTTTCCTCATCAGTTTCTCATTTTGTGTGATTCAAGTTAGTAAAAATCAGAATGAAACATCTAATTGCTGGTGAAATGCAATATTTTTATTGACCCAATGTACTGCTCTGTGACTGTTACTTTGCACATGAGGTATATTATGTGTGGATTTATTTATTACTTTCATTCTGCTTTAGAACACAAAGTATTTTCTCTGTCCAGGGTGCAAAATGAAACAGCTCACGTTAGCAGGGCAAAAACTGTACTTTTAATTTTGCAGGTTGAGTTCAAAACTTTTTTGTGTGTGTTTCAAAATGAGAGAAAAAGGAGTTGCCTGGGGATTATCTCAGTGCCCAGGAGCTGAGTGCAAAGTTTGCTGCTTTGTCTGGACTAGGACAGCAGTTGTGACGTGGTACTAGCAGGGGTTTGTCAAATATCACACCTTGAGCAAGAAATTATCTTTTCTGATCTACAAAAGAGCAGAATCTGGTATGTTGCTCTACTCTATCCTTAGGACTCCTCACAAATGCTGTGTGTCAGAATCAGTGCCTTGCTGGGCATGAGATGGGATTGGATGTGCCTTTGAGCCTGGTGTGCCCAAGTCTAGAGGGAAAGGAGTCATAAATCATCCAAACTGATAGCTCCTGATTAGTTTGGAGGCTGAAATTGAAGACTCTCCTTCCTGCTGCAATGTTATCTGCTTTTACTTCCTACTGTTGAAGTAGAGGGATATGGTAACATGGAGAATTTACAGTAACCACTTAAGGTACTGAATACTGAAAATCAGATAGTAAAGCATAGAGCAATCATTAAAACCTGTTCTCTGGGATGTTTGTTGTAACTGTATCCAATAAGAGATTCATAATTAGGGTGGGACTGACTTTCCATGGTGACAGGAGTGTAATGACCAGCACAAGAGCCACTGTCGTCTGACAGCAAATGGTTATATCCATTTACAGCAAACCAATGCTACATGCAAAAGGGGCCAACAAAATTTCATGCACTTCTGCACAAAATAATTAATAAACTAATCAGGAGGTTATCATTAGGTAGACTAAATTTAGAACAAAACAAGGCAGTCATCCAAGATGAAAAAGTAAAAGATTTTGGGTTTCAGCCTACTTTAAAAAATAGTTGTTCCTTACTCTTATGTTCTTTCTCTTCTTGGAAGGATAGTGAATGATTTCCCCAATTAGAGACCCATCTGGTAAGAGTAGAACTTCGTTGGTGAATGTGTCCTACAAGCCTCTTTAGGTAAGAATGTTTTAGGAAGGTTTAATGAGGACACTTATCGGGAGGTTATTTGTCTTGCCTGTTCTGCAGCTGTGTACATTGAGCCTTTTATCTAGGCTTAGTGTCACATTTATGAAGGAAACCTAAAACTCAGCTGAGGAGTATATGTTCATCTTTGGGACCACAGAGCATTTCTGGAAATGTCAGTGAATTTTCAGACATTAAAGAGACCTGGCAGCTCCTCTAGAAAACACTACTAAAGGCAGCAGCAAACACTGTCCCAGGGCAAAGGGATAAAAGATGTAGTTAAGGGATTGGGTTAGTTAAACTGAAGTCTTCATTGACATTAAGCCCAAGAAAGTGGAAAGTAAATCAAATCACTAAGGCTGGATATAAAAAGACAAACTCAGCAAGCAGCAACAACATTAGAAGGCCAAAACAAGTGAAATGTAGACTTGAGGAAACATCATTGATAATAAGAAATCCTCAGCATCTTCAATCAGTGTAGTTGAAGCAAGTGGAAGATCAAAGCCCAAACCTTTCTACCAACTAAGAGACAGAAAAAGTGACTAACAAAGGACATCAAGCAGGTATATTTCAGTGGGTTTGTTTGAGCCTGTCTACGCCAAAAAGGTCAACTCTGATCTAATGCGGCTATGGAAAAGAACAAAGGGACAATGTCTCAGACTGGAATATGGAAAGAGCAAATTAAAAAGTTACATTGAGTAAATTAGATGTTTTCAACTCAACTGAATCTGACAAACTTATCTTAAGATGTATGAAGTGAGGAAACCTCTTGGAACCAATAACTAATTTGATCTCTTGGGGAGAATGGATTATTTACCAGGACCTGTCTTTAGTAAAGGGAGGGCAACAGCTTTGGAAAAATACCTAGGAGATAGGTAGAAGCAGTAGACTTGGATTCTCCCTGAGCAATAATTCCAGACCAGCATAATTTTGTTTTGTGGTGGTGTAGCTGGCTTTTGGGTAGAGAAGAATTAAAGTAAATCAGATATTCAGGATTCTGTATGGTGATAGCTTAAAGCTAATGATATCTTTCTTCTGTTACAGAAATGGACAGACCTAGCAGATTGGTGTGCTTGTTTATAGTTAATTTATGCAGTTCTTTGAAAAGCAACTGTTTGTCCACCTGATTTTCTTGGACTTTCAATGTTGTGCAGAGAAAAAAAAAAAAAAAAGAAAACCCAAATCAGACTATCAGTTTGAAATAATAGAAGTAGTGATCTGAAAGCTTTGGAAGGGTTTAAAGAATAACCCCACACTTCAATACAATTACAAGCTCATTTTATAGGCTGTGCAACAGGTGGAGGAACTCAGGAATGAGCTTCAGAAATGCTGAATGTGTTGTCAAAATTGGGGCATAGGAAACCTGAGGAGGAATTTTCTCCATGTGAGGGTGACAGAGCACTGAAACAGGCTGCCTGGGGGGGCTGTGGAGTCTGCCTCTCTGGAGATATTCAAGACCTGCTTGGATGCATTTCTGTGTGATCTGGTATAGGTGATCCTGCTCTGGCAGAGGGGGTTGGACTGGATGAGCTTTTCAGGTGCCTTCCAGCCCCTAACCTTCTATGATTCTGTGAAAATCAAATGATCTTACAGCAGGCTTTCTTACTTCAATGGGGACCAAGCCTGCACTGCTCACCAAAATAAAGAGGTAGAATCATAAAATCATAGAATCACTTAGGGTTGGAAGGGACCACAAGGATCATCTATTCCAACCCCCCTGCCATGGGCAGGGACACCTTACCCTAGATCAGTCTGGCTAGAGCCTCATCCAGCCTGCCTTAGAAGATCTTCTCCANATAATTCCAGACCAGCATAATTTTGTTTTGTGGTGGTGTAGCTGGCTTTTGGGTAGAGAAGAATTAAAGTAAATCAGATATTCAGGATTCTGTATGGTGATAGCTTAAAGCTAATGATATCTTTCTTCTGTTACAGAAATGGACAGACCTAGCAGATTGGTGTGCTTGTTTATAGTTAATTTATGCAGTTCTTTGAAAAGCAACTGTTTGTCCACTTGATTTTCTTGGACTTTCAATGTTGTGCAGAGAAAAAAAAAAAAAAAAAGAAAACCCAAATCAGACTATCAGTTTGAAATAATAGAAGTAGTGATCTGAAAGCTTTGGAAGGGTTTAAAGAATAACCCCACACTTCAATACAATTACAAGCTCATTTTATAGGCTGTGCAACAGGTGGAGGAACTCAGGAATGAGCTTCAGAAATGCTGAATGTGTTGTCAAAATTGGGGCATAGGAAACCTGAGGAGGAATTTTCTCCATGTGAGGGTGACAGAGCACTGAAACNCTGCTGGACACTCTTCTTAATACGCTCCAGGATCTCATTGGCCTTCCTGGCCACAGGAACACATTGCTGTCCCATGGATAACTTGTTAGCCACCAGCACTCCCAGGTCCCTCTCCACAGGGCTGCTCTCCAGCAGATCACCTCCCAACCTGTACTGGTGCAGTTTATTATTCCTCCCCCGATGCAGGCCTCTGCACTTGTCCGTGTCAAACCTCATTTGGGTCCTCTGTGCCCAGCTCTCCAGTCTGTCCAAGTCTGGCTGGATGGCCACACAGCCTTCAGCTGGATGAGCCAAGCCTCCAAGTTTGGTAACAACAAATTGCCAGTCACAAGCAAAAGCTCAGATGAAAGGTGTATTTTTTTATTAGCATCATTGGCCAGAAAGAAGTATGGACCCCAATCTATGAGGGCTTCAAGCAACAGACAGCAAAATGTGAATTTTAATGAATATGGAGCTGAAAATTAAAAATGTGTAAGTGCTGGTTTCTGTGAGGCAAATGTAAAAGTTAATTGCCTTTAAGACAGAACCTGAAAAATTACCTTAATTTTTCTTTCTTTTCTTTTTCTTTTCCTTTTTTTGTTTTCTTTTCTTTTCTTTCTTTCTTTTTTTTTTTTTTTTCCTTAAACAGCTGAAGAAACAAAGGCTGCTCAGTATCCCACTTGCCTGGATTCAAGATGCACATTTGTGCCCTTTAAGGTCATTTCCTTTCTGAAGCGTTATTGCTTGGTGTTACCATGGCTACCAATCACCGACTGAAATTGCTATGTAATACAGTTTATTTCCAGCCATATTTGTGCTGAGGCTGTAGCAGTCAGCTCTGAGCAATTAAAGGAGACAGGCTCTGTGGTGGACTTGACGAAAGCCTCAGGACCTATGGGTGGTAAAAAGTGCTGGGATTTAAGGGCTACTTGTTTTTGACTTCCCAGGTGTGCTGGTATGCGCAGTGTCCTTACAGAAGTAGCCTAATGTGCAGGAAGTCTCATAAATGCTATCAGTTTATGAAGATAAATTTGCTGCTTGTGAAGGTGAAGGGGAGAGATTCAACCCTGTCCTTAAAATATTATCCCCAACACATGCCGTTCCCCATCCTGGTCCTGAAAATTTAACTGTTCTGCTTCCTATTTTCTGTCTTTGACTGGAAGTGCTTTGTCTGTTCTGGCATCTGGACTGAGTGTTTCCTGCTTCCTCAAACGTTAAATCTAACCTCTACACAGGAGCTGCACCTTTCCCAGTGAATCCCACAGGGCAGTAGGGAACCTAGAAACGAAAGGAATCAACACCCTGGCAACCAAGTAACTTCAGTGTTTGAAAGGGGCAAGACTTTGTTTTTTAATTGCAGTTCTTTCACGTTGCACAGGCAGAAGTTGTATCGCTTTCACCTGGTATGGTGTCTGCAGCAATGGAGGTAGGACCAAGTTCAATGTGAAATAGGGAAGACATTATCAGTGCTGCTCAATGACTTAAAAGACCATCATGATTTTGTTGTTCACCTTTGTTATATTCATGAACACCCCATGCAAAAGGCTTCACAGCAGAGCACTTTTTGCTCTGCACCAAAGCATAGTCAGGCTGAAATGTCTGCCTTGAGACACCAGTGAGCCAGTGACATGACTTCTGGGTAAGAAACAAGTTGCTAACCTGTTCAGACAGTGGCAGGTGCTACATCTAATTTGCTGGCGATGTCCTGCCTGTGACTCCTGTGCTTCGTGTTGGAGTGTGTGCTCTGAAAGGTGTCACTGGTGTTACTGTGTTGGCAGTGGGAAGCAGGAGCAGCACCCCCACTCTAGCAGGCTTCCAACAGTACTTCTCAGCACGTCTACACTACTGCAGCTTTGGTTCCCATAGTGAGTAGAGAAACCTCATGACTTCAGTTCCTGAAAGGCAGATAGAATTCAGACCTCTGCTATACCCCATCCTTCCTGGCATGGTTTTGCAAACAGATGCAATACTGAACCTGTTATGTCACCTTAGGGATGGGGATGCATACTGGAGCAGGTGTCTAACGTACACTAGCGCAAGCATCTGAAAGTTAGATGCCTAACTCTAGGTTAGTTACTCTAAGTTCTCTTTGGAGTTCCTGAGGAGAAAAAAGTTACTTATGGAGCCGCTATACCCAAGAAAGGTGTCTAAAGCTGAGCTCTGTTAGGCAGCTGGATTGATTTACTGTTGCAGTGACACTGAGTCAGTCACTCAGCTCCCCACATGGAGCTCTTATTTTGTCCTCCATCTCTCCTGGACCCATGCTGTCATTTTCCTTTGCTGCACTGTCTCTGACTGCCAGCAGTTCTGTGAGTTCTGCCAGACTTCTGTGAGTTGCTTGAATTTGTTCACCCAGGAGTAGGCATTTACTTCTGGTTTAGTTTTCTGCCAAACTGAGTAAGTCAAAATGGCTCACGGAAAGGACTCTCAAGTGTTGATGTCAGAACAATGCAAGTAGTGGGAGAAGGGTAGATGCATGAGGGATGAGCACATGATAGGTAGATCAGTTTTGCTTCCTGAATTTTGCACAGGTGGATGTTGGGCCCATATTAAGGAGCAGATCACACTTTTTCTCTCATGCCCTCAAATTGATCCAAAGCCTCTATCAAAGTACAAGCTTGTGTCCAAAGACTGTGAAGGTGTCAGGTAAGTTTAGGCTTTAATTTCAGTCCTGCACTCAGAACATAATGATGTTATTCTCTGAGTATTTTCACTCTACCACTGACTGCAGGTCTCCTGAGAAACAAACCACTTGAGGAGGACTTGCTTCACTTCTTCAAGCAGTCCTTAGAAATGCTGGAAATCCAAGTTAAGTTGCTTAGTTTGTCCTCTTTCTGTTCTGAAACTCCCATACCTCTCACTGTCATAGCTAATGACCTCCTTTGCTCTTCTGCCCTGTGATCACAGCAGAAATTTTTAAGTTGGTGACAAAATGCATCTGGTTTTGCATATGCAGGCATCCTTGCTCTACAGTTTTCCTGAAGTTTTCAAAGTGTGTTCTCAAGTGTTTCCACTCTACTGGTTCTCTGCAGGTCTTTCTCTTCCTGGGAGCTTTTACAAGCCTCATTTAATGACTTTGCTCCCCTGGAAAGCTACAGTGACAGAAGATTAACTGGCTTTCTGCAGATCCAGCAAAGAGAAAATGAACAACCCTCTGAAGTGACAGAAGCCATTCTTAGCTCGCTGTTAAGAGGCCTGCAGATGGTCTATGGTAGGTTTGGAAGCTTGTTGCTGTCATACCTGACTGCTTACCTACCTGCCTACCTGTCTCCTATGTCCCACTCTGCATGTAGTCAGAGCCAAATGCATTGCTTGAAATGACTCTGGGCTAAATGCTGTCTTCACTTATCTTCACGTAAGACTAAAGCAGCTCTAGCAAACAAGGAACACACTTTTGTTCTAGCTGACAGGCAGTAAAGTTCTCATCCTTCGTTGAAGATAGCACAATGTGTCTGTCAAAGGTTAGGGCTGGGACAGCCTCTAGACAAGTGGCAGATGCTCTCTAGTAAACTCTGCCCATCCCAAAGGGGATGAGTAAGAGAATAAGGGAGGGAGACTGATGGATTGGAAAAGGAAACTGGAACTGCTTTAATGAAACAATAACAACAACATGTACATTGGCTGTTGAAGAACAGAGTTGAACCCTTCTGAGCCCTCAGCATTATACCCGATACGAGGTATATGGAATGGAATCCTTTGTTGATCAGTTTAGGGTCACCTGTCCTGTCTGCTCCCACCTGCAGGTGTGACCACCTACTTTCCTGCACCTCAACACAGCATACAAGATTTATTGGTGACTTTGGTCTCCACAGGAGCAAGGAGAAGCAAGAACCTTTCTGCATGCCAATCCTTGGTAGAGCCTATAAGCACCAGCACTATCACTGCTAGAAGCATGCAAAACCCACGCTGTTAACTGCAGTCACTTAGAACAGGCTCAGCTGGAAAGTGAAATCACTGACCAGAGCCAGTCCTGTTTAGCTCAAACCAGAAGAGTGTCCAAAGAAGCTTTTAGAGTAGTGATGAAGGGAACAGCTAGCCTTACACACTAGAGAGCTTAGTTATAGTAAAGGAGGTTCCTGTCTTTCTCATAGTAATGTCTGAGGGTAGCCTTTCTGCCAAAATATGGAGTACAAGATGATTCCCTGATATTTTTTTCCCTATTGCAATTTTGAAAGCTAATTACACAGTGGCAGGGATCAAAGACAAACCAGTAAATTCGCTTTCCAAAGCATCTTTTGGTAGTGCTTTTGGTAGTCCTTAAAAACATTAATATATTTGATTGCCTAGAGAGAATATGGTGGGAATGTGTGGGGAGTTCAAAGGTATTTTAATGCAGAATTTGTTCTGTTCATGTAGATCAAAGGTAATTATGGAAAAGGATTGATTTTCTAGAAAAGATCCCAGATAAACCATAGATGTTGTATTGCTAAAACCAATAAAGGCAGCTCTCATGCTTCCTTCTCTAGACTAAACCCAATGTTTTACATTCCCTTTCTGTGTATAAGTCTTAACAACAGAATCACAGCTTCATAGGATAATTGAGTTTGGGTGGGATGTCTGGAGGTCATTTGTTTAACCCCAAGCTCAAAGCAGCAGTAAGAGCCTTGTCCAGCAGAAGTTTTAATATTTCCAAACTTGGATATTCTCCACCCTCTCTGGGTAACCTGTTCCAGCACTGAACTGCTCGCATGGAAAAAGCATTTTCCTTGCACCTAATTGGAATTACTCTTGCTGGAACCTGTGTCTGTTGCCTCTTGTGCTTTTTATTGCTTGCTGCTGAGGAGAGTTAAGTTCATTTACTCTGCAGAAAAGATGGAAGTTGCTTTCATAGGACAGCCAGTCCATGTCCCTGATCTGAGGAGAAGTAGGAACACTGACATTTTCCCCAGCAAAGGGCTCCTGAGATGGTCTTTAAAATCTCCAGTAATGAGGATGCCGCAGGTTATGTAGCTTACTGATGGGTATTGATCTTTGTGGTTAGGAACGTGTTCCATAATATCCAAACTGTATCTTGTCCTACAGAGAACTAATTATTTCCTTTCCCTCCCTGGAAATGAGAAGTCATGTATCATCACTCCTTCGACTATGTTCTCAATATTGGAATTTTTATCATTCTCCCATACTTCTTTATTCTAAAAATAAACTGAATTACCTCTGCACTGATGGATAGATCACATTTTCTGGAGTCTCTCAGCATTCCTGTTATTCTTAGTGTGGCTGCCTCTCTCGTAAAGTTTAGTGCCTTCAAGCTATACGGAGACAAAAAGATTAATTGCTTCATAAGTTCTGCGGCTGACAGTCCTGTTGGTTTGGAGTGGTGATTTGCTTTGTTTGTAACAACATTGCCTTTCAGTCCTGTCACACCATTTATGGGCCACAACAGACTTTAGTGTCTTTTCTCCAAGGTACTGTTTCACTCATCTGTCCCTTTTTGGGTCTTTTTTAAAAAAATAATGTATTTGTGCTGTTGCCTTTTTCTTCCCCTGAGTTGGACTTTGCTGCTTACTGATGTTTTGTTTTGTTTTGCTATTGTTTTCAAACTCTCTTTTTCCAGTCTCAAGTAATTACCCTGAATTCTGACCCTGTCCTCAGTGGTGTTTACAGTCTGCTTTGTGCATTGATGTCTTGCACGCTTTGTAAGAGCTTCTGTTGCATCAACTTAGCCATTAATCAAAATGTTCATCCACGCTCAGGAACTCAGGTGAGTGCCCTGTTAGATCTCACTTGAGGAGCTGCGTCAGTTTGGTGCTACCTACCAACATTTACTCTGCAATATTTTGCTGCAAGGTGTCTTTTGACAGTTTTATCTAGACTACTCCTCTTTCCTTGAAACAGTGTTAAAGAATGTGAGCACTCAAAGCACTCTTTTGGGGAGACTGAGACACTGTTCTCCCAGGCACCAGTTTTAAACCACTGCCTTTCTCCTAATGCCTGAGAGTCAACATTCCCTAGTAGCTACATTGTCCTGTCTTTAAACATTTAAGATGCTTAATTGAGAGCTACCTCGTGCCTAAATTAATTCAGGACCTCGAATCTAAACAGGAATTCTTACTTTTTGGGAGGCCTATCCAGGCAGGAGCACCTCAAACCGGCCCTGTTAAAATCTCACCCCAAGGCATTTTCCTTGTTGTCAGCATAGCTATACCCTCTCCCTGTGCAGCAACAGCTTTGTCACAAACTCTTTTCTTTAAGCCTCCCTGTGTCTTCACCATGGATTTTGCCAACAGCCCAGTGTCATCTCTGTGGGTGATTTTCTTACACCTCTAGACAATACTGGTACACCAGCAAAGACCTGGCTTCAATTTCTTCAGTTCCAAACAATGTGTTTGCTTTTAAAAGCCTCCTCCCTTCCCCTAGGCACTAAATTTACACTTGTCATTTGAGTGGTGACTCATACCCTTCTGACTCAGCCACAGCTAATCAGTGGCCTATTGAAAAAAATTATTCTTCTCTGACTTTGAAGAGCCATGTGTCAGTTTGCACATTAACTACCAATTCATACACTAACAACCAACATGAAGAACAATCTAGACCAGACAGTCAGCCCCACATCTAGGCTCCAAATAAGCCTGTGCCCAAACTGCATCTTTGCTCTGAGCTTCTCCGGTTCAAACAGCTTTGCAGCCCTGAAAAGAGTTTCTTTTATCCACCAGTGGCAGCAAGGGAAAATTATGCTGGTATTTTTGTTGCTTGAGAGGTTCCTCCATCCAGGCAAAGAGGTTTAAAGAAGCAAGCATGTGGTGCAGATCTGGAAGAAGAGATTGATAATCTCTTATCTTCCTGTGTGCAGATGAACTCTATGTGTGTCATTTTAATTCAGATCAGGATTGGGTATTTCAAATGAATCCTCTCTTCTGCTTCCTCTGTTTTGCTTCATGTCACAGAGCATTCACAGAAGGCAGAAACTGGATTTCTTCTGGCTGGAACCAGGACAGAAGACAGCTCTAAGTGTGTGTATTTCACAACAGCTGCTAACGGGTGTCCACTCCAGGGGAACAAGTTTAGAGGTCCCATGAAATGCATGCATTATGAACACCCAGTCTTTCCCTCAACAGATCCATTTGTGTCAGCTCACACTGCTTGCTAGTATTAGACATAGGCTTTGCCATCATGCCACAGACCCCTTCCCACCCAACTCCAAGGTTCTGTGGTTAGCCTGCTCCTTCATCCCCAGCAGTTTTGGCTGTTTTCCTAGCAGTGCGTTGGTGCCTTGCTGAGTGAGTCCTTCTCAGGAGAGAAATCACAGTAAAGTTTTCTGTTTTAGGAAGGTAACTTTCTGCAATCATTGTGTAACCATTATGTCAAGCTTAATTTCTGTCTTGAGGTCCTCTGTGTTCCCTCCAGCTTTTTGGTCTCACATTGAACAGGCCTAGTTTCTTCTTAAGAAGGCAAATAGATCAAATGGTTCTCCAAAACAGCTAATTGCCCTGTTACAAACTTTGTGTGTTTCCATTTGTCTTTTGAGGTTTGTGCAAATGTGTCCCTCTCATACATTTCTTCTCTTGATGAAGCCCAGGTGTTTAGAGCATCACTTCTAGAGATTCACAGTCACTTCTTTCTGAAGAAAAGAGGAAGTTAATGAGGAATCTTACACTGGTAGGAAAAAAGCTATCTTCTTTTTGACTTGTGTTCTGAAATTGATTGTCTGTGATTCAAAATGAAATGTTCTTTTAACATTCTAATGTAATCTTCCCTTCCAGAGAGTTACAGTTCTGGTGAGGATTTTCCTTGTGCCCATGCATTTTTACATTGAAACCCAAGTGATGTCCAAGTAATCACTGAGATTTTCTCTCATTCAGTCTCTAAATTCCAAGTACTTAGCCTTGTATAATGGAAAAATCCCTGCCATATCAGTCATTCACCTTCCAGGCACTGATTTCATACAGATACACCTAACTTAGCCTCTGAAATACTTCAGGAGCTGAAGCATCTAACTCAGAGCTGTGGATTTCAAACCACAGGCTGCCATAGGGCAATCCATACCATATGGGCTATCCTAGGTATCAGTCCAGGCTGGGGGATGACAAAATTTGAGAGCAGCCATGCAGAAAAGGACTTCAGAGTACAGGTGAGTGAGAACCTGGACATGAGCCAACAGTGTGCACTTGCAGCCCAGAAGGCCAGCACACCAAAAACAGCATGGCCAGCAGGTTGAGAGAGGTGATTCTGACACTTTGCTCTGGTGAGTACTGCATCCAGGTCTGGAGCCCTCAACAGAGGAAGGACATGGACATGATGGAGAGGGTCCAGAAGAGGACCACAACAGGCTGGGGCACCTCTGAAAGGATGGCAGGCTGAGGGAGCTGGGGTTGTTCAGCCTGGAGAAGAGAAGGCTCCAAGGAGACCTAATAGCAGCCTGCCAGTACCTAAAAGGAGCCTACAAGAAGGCTGCAGAGGGACTGTTTAGAAAGGCCTGCAGGGTTAGGATGAGGGGCAGTGATCTGAAATTAGAGAAGAATAGATTTAGGTTGGATGTTAGGAACAAGTTCTTTACCACGAGGGTGGTGCAATACTGGAAGAGGCTGCCCAGAGAAGTGGTTGAGTCCCCATCCCTGGAAATATTCAAGGTCAAGCTTGACTGGGCTCTAGGCAGCCTGATGTAATGGAGGATGTCCCTGCTGACTGCAGGGGAGCTGACTGCAGGGGAGTTGAACCAGATGACCTCTATAGGTCCCTTCCAACCCAAAACATTCTATGATTGTCTGCACTCAGGAATACCTGGAAGAGAACTAAAGCTTGACACCTGACCACTTGATTCTCTTAACGGTGCTTGGAACATGAAGGTTTTCCTTTTGGGACATTAAAAGAAAGGAAAAGAACCTGTCCTTTTCCAGTGCTAAATAATAACTTGAAAGAGGCTGTGCATCCTTTTTATTAGGTAGCATAATTCGAAATATGTATCACAGCTTTACAAAACCCAAGTTGTAAATTAGCAGAAAGGAAATTGCTTGACTGAAATATCTGTTTCAGAGCACGTCCACTTAAAAGGCAGAAAGAGACTGTGACAGCTTTTATGCCAGCATGGAAGTCTATCACAGTCACTGGAATTAATCTGAACTCTATCCTTCATTACTGAGAGTGGCCAGCCACGGGTGTCTGTTGCCACAGTCACAATTTTCACAATGCTTACAGTTTGCTATAATGCAGCTGTGTGAAATTTAGGTGATATGACAAGAGAGATGGAGATTTATTGTCTTGGTAAAAAGAAGCCCCATCGACATAGGTATGCCAATCAGATTATGCAACAGTGGAGGAGCAATTTATTTTCTGCCCAAGGAGGATGGCAGCATAAGTCTGTAGAAATTTCAGTAGGCACTTGACATGACAGCATCAGGATTTCCTGCTCACACACACACACACATGCAGAAGTAATAAACTGAAGACAGTCAGTGATAATGTCAGCCCCAAACAGTGGCCTTGATGTGATTTCAGCACATGGCAAAATGCAGCAGACTTAAGATAATTGAATAGTTCTCAAAAATTCAAACAAAAGAGGTGGCTGTTAGTGGAAAATCATATTTATAGCTGCCTTTTTTTTTTTTTTTTTTTTTTTGGCCCCTCAATACAAGCTGCTTGCCCTAAAATTCTGGGGTTGTTTGTCCTATTTTTACTTACTGCCTTATTTAAAAGAACCAACAGAACAAAAAGAACATCTGAAAATAAAGATAAAAAGATAATACAAAGCAAAATTCTTTAATGATGTTATTCTCTGAGTTTAGATTCAAAAAGGATGGATCTCAGAATTGCAAAATCCTTCTGAAAATTCTTGATTGTTTTTTTTTCCTGATTAGGAAAGAAGTCTTTTCACAAATCATTATTAATATATTTTTGTTTTTTAAAGGAAGTTCAGATATGAGGAGATTGAGAAGAGATACAGAGCAATGTCTCATAGCTTTTTTTTTTTTAAATTCCTTCTATTTTTTTTTTAAATTCCACTTTCCTGTTTATGATTTTACATTTCAAAAACTTTACTCAGACAAGTTTTATGTTGAGCTTTGAAGACATCAAAGTTTTTGTGATAGTTCAGCTTGGTCTTCCTCTCTTACTTTTGATGACTGAAGCCTTTTCCCTACGTATTATACCTCCAGAACTAGTTTGGTGAATGGAAATTTTGACTGATATTCTTATGAATGTGCATAAGCTTTTGTTTCTCTAACACCATTACTACTGTTTTATCAGTTCCAGTGCTCTCAAAAGACAAAACAAAAGTGTTTTTGGACAGTGTACCACACTCACTGGCTAGTACTGAGTTAGGGAAAGCTTTTTAAGAGTGTGATTCTTTCTAGCTTGTTTGTGGGGAACTCAGAAACAGAATGAAACAAACCGAAGAGATATAAGGGTACATTTTCCATCCTTGGAGATCTCCCAGTACCTGAAGGGGGCCTGTGAGGAGGCTGCAGAGGGACTGTTTACAACGGCCTGCAGTGATAAGACAAAGGGCAATGGTTTGAAATTAGAGAAAAGGAGATTTAGATTGGACGTTCGCAACAAGTTCTTCACCACGAGAGTGGTGGAACACTGGACAGGCTGCCCAGGGAGGTAGTTGAGGCCCCATCTCTGGAGATATTCAAGGTCAGGCTCAACAAGGCTCTGAGCAACCTGACCTAGTGGAGGATGTCCCTGCTGACTGGAGGGGGGTTGGACTGGATGACCTTTGTAGGTCCCTTTCGACCCAAACCATTCTGTGATCTTCAGAGTGTGTTGGTTGAGATGATCTCTGGAGGTTGCAGTGTGCTGCATCATGGATGTCTCCCCAGTGATGGACTTCTCTTCCTTCACCTCTCTGAAGGCAGAATACCATGAGCTGCCTACTGAGGAAAGATAAAAGGGCTATCTGGTTTTCACTCATGTGACATGATTTAAGACAGTTTCTTCAAACAGTTCTTCTTTGCTCAGTTGAAGGTAGGTAACAATGTGGAATAGGCTAACACAGGAACGATGTGCCTGCATCTTGTGCTGAAAGCTTCTTAAACTCAAGGTGGAGACTGATCCAGCTGCCTGGGCCATCCTTCACAGCCTGTATCTCAGTCTGTTTCTCCCAAACAGGCCTGTAGGCTAACTCTCTTATCTGTCCTCCAGGAGAAGTCCATTAGCTCTTTTATATTCTTTTTACATCAGATCTTCACCAGCTAGATGACTTTTCCTAGTACTTGGTAAAAAAAAAAAAGCTCATCAATGAGTGTTCAGCTTGTGGTTCTCTTTCTCTCTTGGACCTACTTATGAATATAATTTTTCTTCTTTTTGTTTGCTGTAGAGCTCCTCTACTTTGATGTTCATGTGACAGAGTAATACCAAGTGATGGACTAAATGTAGTTATAGATATTATTGATAGAAATGATATAGATGTAAGAGTCTGGTCTGCAATTGTTTCTTGGGTGATGAGAGGACATGCTGTGGTTAAAACCAAGTGCACTCGTAAATAAATTGTGACTGTCATACTTTCTGCCAACATCTGCACAGCAGCAATCTTTCAAAAGTGAGAGTAAAGTTATTTTCAACATGCTGTTGGAGGGGATGATTTGAATGAGTCACCATAAAGCAGATTGAAAAGATGGAAATTGATTTGGTCAATGTAAAGATGTAGAGTACAGGCATGAGGGTATGGTACCAGAGTGTACATTAGAGGCACTTCAATCAGGTCATCACCTGCTACATCGAAGTGTAGAAGATACTAAAAACTCCTAACAAGTTCAGAACATCTAAAGCTAAACAGTAAAGCTGAGAAAATGGTGATGCTGCACAAAGAATCATATTGCAGAGACACTCAGTGTGGTCCATAGCTGGTGGTACATGCCCTCTCTAACAGGGCAGGTTACTTCTGGAGAGAGGGAGGAGCGGAGGGGGAGAGAGAGAAAGAGAGAAGGGGAGAGGGAAACTTCTTTCCTCTGCCAAGCTGGGAAGAGTAGAGATTTGAGCAGAGCAGACTCACAGGTGAGTGCCTTCCTCTGGAGAAGAGGTGGCAGTGCAGTGGTGGTAAGGATGTGCAGTGTAGCAGATGGTAGGGATGAAGACAACAAAGATAATGATGACTTCTGTGGTGGTTTTTTTTAGCACTATAAACTTTGCATTGTGACCTACTCATGCTCCTCATGCTCCTTTTATTACTGCTTATGGCACTGTTGGCACCGACTGGAGTATGCTAACAGAGTGCAAATTTTGCACTTTGGCTGCATGTTAAGGTTCTGGGCATGTAAATTATTGGACAATACTGATTGAATATTTGAATTACTACTCTTATACTTTGCTGTTCAACAAGTATAGTTTTCTCCAAGATGAGGTAAGTTCTACAAAACAAGAAGTAAGCAGTGAAGAAGAGGAGGAGCAAAGTTCATAGATCCATAGAATGGTATGGATTAGTTAAAGATCATTTAGTTCCAACTCCCTTGCAGGAGCATCTAGCACTAGATCAGGCTGCTCAAAGTCTCATCCAACTTGGCCTTGAACACCTCCAGGGAGGGGTTATCCATGACCTCCCTGGGTAGTATATTCCTGTGTCTCACCACCTTCACTCTAAAGAATTTCTTCCTAATCTCCAGCTAAATCTGCCTTCCTCAAGCTTCAATCCATTCTCTCTCATCTTATCACTACAAGCCCTTGTAAAATGTCCCTCCTCAGTTTTCTTGTAGGGCTCTTTCAGATACTGGAAGACTGCTCAAAGGTCTCCCCAGAACCTTCTTTTCTCCATGCTGAACAGTCCCAACTCTCTCAGCCTATCCACACAGGGGAGGTTCTCCAGCCCTCTGATCATCTTCGTGGCCCTCCTCTGGGCCTGCTCCATCAGTTCAATGTCCCTCTTATACTGGGGACACCAGAACTGGATGCGGTACAGCAGGTGAGGTCTCCCCAGAGCAGAGTAGAGGGACAGAATCACCTCCCTCATCTTGCTGGTCTTTTGATAAAGCCCAGGAGGTGCTTCACTGTGAGAATAAAAGCAGAAAAGTACTATTACTGGGACTCCTAGAAACATGTGGGAAAGAAAAAAACAGGGCTCTGAGCAACCTGATCTGGTTGAGGGTGTCCCTGCTGACTGCAGGGTGGGATGGACCAGATGACCTTTGGAGGTCCCTTCCAACCTGGACTGTTCTATGGCAAGTTAAGGCCCAATGCAATAAGTGCCATTTTGTTTCATATATTTTTGATGTGCTTACTTGGGAAGTATCAAGAATCTCAATAAACATTCCTATTCTAATTTTACCTAGTCTTTAAAAAGTGTCTTTTCCACCTGACAGCTATCAGCAGCAGCTCTCCTAAAAGGCCCTGTCAGCCCCAGGTGAAAGCACAATCTCATATTTGTTATGGTGCCTATAAAATATTTACAAACATATTACTGCCATAGTATTTTTTTGCTGAGTTGTTTTAGCCAGTTATTTCCTGGTATCCATGGCTCTGCTTACTGTAACCTGTTGCTGTTGAGTTTTCTATAAACTTTAAAAGATATTTCCTTGTCTTAAGGGCTTTCTATTGTATAGTTACAGAGTGCAAGCACCCCCAAGAAAGAAGGCAGCATCACAGTACAAGTAACAAAATAAAATAACAGGATCATAGAATGGTTTGGGTTGCAAGAGACCTCCAGAAGTCATTGAGTCCAGCCCCCTCTGCAGTAAGCAGGAGCATCCTCAAGTAGGTCAGGCTGCCCAGAGCCTTGGTTCTCACAACATTGATGTGAGTTAGTGGAAAGCAGTCCAGGTTTACATGGTTGAGTATGTCCCCTCCATAAGTCCCCTCCTCAGACAGTCCTTTCAGCCTTCATGTACACTCTTCATTATCACAAGTTGTGGATGAGCACTGGGGAGCCTGGTGGGTCTGCTCTGTACAGAGCAAGAGCAGGAAGCTCCACCAAGGAACATGAAACATTTTTGTATTCTTTCTGGGTCCCTATTTGCTCATATCAAATAATCTCAGATAAAAATGGAACTGCAGGAGTGAGTGCAGAGTAGGTCACGAAGATGAGAGGGCTGGAGAACCTTCCCTATGGGAACAGGCTGAGAGATCTGGGGCTGTTCAGCAGGGAGAAGGCTCCAGGAAAATGCTATAGCAGGCTTCCAGTATCTGAAGGGGCCTACAAGAAAATTAGGAGGGGATTTTTTACAAAGGCTTGTAGTGACAGGATGAGAGGAAATGGATTGAAGTTTGAGAAGGGCAGATTTAGACTGGAGATTAGGAAGAAATTCTTTACAGAGAGGGTAGTAAGACACTGCAACAGGTTGCCCAGGGAGATCAGGGATGTCCACTTCCTGGAGGTGTTCAAGGCCAGGTTGGATGGGACCTTGAGCAGCTTGGTCCAGTGGAAGGTGTCCCTGCCCATGTCAGGGGAGTTGGTGATGACCTTTAAGGTCCCTTCCAACCCAAACCATTCTATGAATCTATGACAACTGTGGTCAGCAGGCACATGGACATTTGTGAGAGGTGCAGTAGTAAAAACTGGTGGAACAGCTGTGGTTTTAAGTAAAAAAAAACCCTAAAACTCTGTCACTGAGGTTGCTCTTGAAAGGTACGAGACTTCTGTACAACTTGTTGTTCCACACCAGAGCTGAATTGTTGAATACAATTTTCACAGAAAGATGACCTTTCATGACAAGATTTTTAAAGAGTCTGACATTTGGAAGAGAATGAGGTTCAAGTGGGAAGTGGTGGAAGTGGCCACAAATGAATATTTGTTAAAAGGTTTTAGCTTAATGGATTGTAATGAATGTAAAGATATGCAAAACTATTAGGGGAGCAAATCCAGAAGAGACAAATTAGAATAAATTAAAATATTGCTCAACAATATAATTAACCTTTCCAAATTGCAAGAGAGTCATCTGTTACTTTGACAAAATCCAGCTCTAGTCCTGAAAAACAGCCAGGGCCAAATTTCACACTCAATTAAAAATCTTGCAAATTTCATAAATTCAGAGGAATTCATCTGATTTAGCAGATTCTACTTGGAAACTGGTGTGGGAGTCTCACACTCTGTCTGTTTCTACTTTCCTTCTAGTACAGTTTCTACAGCCCACATCTTCCTGTTTATGATCATTAGCGTCCCTCCCACCCCACCCCCC
>WBNM01039176.1:227011-249733 GCA_013399055.1 Ramphastos sulfuratus | reverse complement strand
AAAAAAAAAAAAAAAAAAGGAAAAAAAACCCAAACCAAAACCACCAAACCAAAAAATCAACTCAGTCATTTAATAGCCTGATCGTTTTTCTGAGCTGGTTGTTGCTACTGGTAACAGAATTGCGTATTTGCTGTGCATAAAGGCAGAAACCCAAACCTAGCCTTCTTCCAGAACTAGTTCTTTAGACAGGAAAAAAAAACCAAAACCAACAATCCAGTCTTGCACACTATAATCAGGTCTGCATATTATATATAGACACTTCCACAAAGTAAGGGAGAGGAGGTGAACAGAACATTCGAGAATTTGATCTCTAAAGATCCTATAGCAGTTAATCTTTAGAGACTGAGGTTTTCAAAGCCTCTTAAGAGGGTTCATCTGATGAGTGGAGTGGGGAGAATTCATGTGTACAATTCTGCAAGGTGGAGCAATGTGCATTAGTTTCAAACTGGTGTGTTAAACAGTTGCTAAATCACGTTAAGCTCACAAAGTGCTGTAGCTTAGGTTTTCTGTGATGTAGCTCCTTGGTCTCCCTCTACATCTGTGTTTGGGTGCAGTCTGTTCCATGCCTTCCCCCTAGGCTACAGCCTTGCTACTCTTTTATTCCTCTCCATTGCATTTTTCGCCTAGTAAATTCTCTGGGTCTGGCAATCTTTTCTCTGTGAGGAGTTTACCACTTCCCTGTAGTCAAGCCAGGTTTCTTCCTCCTCTTCCCATCCAGGGTACCAACAATTACAGCCTTTCCAGCCTAAAGAAGCCCCTTTCACTGTGCCTGAGCTGTGTGCCACAGTGCTCCAACCAACAAGTATGGGGTAAGTTGTGCTCAATGCTTGGAGTCCAGAGAAGCTGTGATTCTTGCAGGAAGTGCCTGAAGGATTTGCCTCTTAATCAAATCCCACCTAGGATCTCTGGCAACTTCATGCTGTGAAATTAGAAAGTTTTGGGTGAAAATAAGAAGACAACTGACAACAGAAGAATGCTCTTATAAAGACTTTAAAAATTCCTTCTCCAAAGCTAGGTATGATCTGCTAAGCAGCTGCCAGATTTCTTCATTCACAATTGGGCTGGGACTGGCTTCTAAAGATTATCCAGTTCAAACCCCCTGCACAGGCAGGATCAAGAGAAGCTGTTTGTCCAGAACTATATCCAGATGGGGTTTGATTGTCTTTATGAATCACAGTACATAAGTGTTTGGTGTGTTCAGATGTGGCTTCATGATTCGGTTTTGCATCCATTGGTTTCTTGTCCTGTCAGTGGGTGCTGGTGCAGAGTTTGGCTCCTGCTTCTTCGCTCCCTCCCATCAGATCTACCCTGAGTCTTCTCTTTTCCTAGCTGAATACTCCCAGCTTTCTCAGGCTCTTTCTGTATGTATGGTATTTCCTTAGGTATCTTAGTGACCTTTNAATTAGCCTCAAACCAGCACACCTTCCTCCAGCTGCTGGCAATAAATCTTCTAATGCAGCCCACAATGTTTTTGACCATCCTCTTGCAGGGGCACATTGCTGGCTCATGGTCAGTTTGTTGTCCACCAGGATGTCCAGGTTTCTTTTTACAGAGCTCAGCTTCCCAGCTGGTCATCATTCAGCCTGTTCTTGTGTCTGGAATTACTCCTCCCCAGATGCAGGATCTTGTATTTCCTTTTATTGAACGTCAGACCTTTCCTTGAACTGTCAGACCTTTTCTTTAGCCTGACCAGATCCCTCTGAATGGCTTCTGTAACAGCCACTCTTCCCAGTTTTGTGTTTTGGGTTTTTTTTTTTTGTTTTGTTTTGGGGTTTTTGTGTGTGTGTGGATTATTAGGAACTAAACTGTAAGCTTCTCCACCAGAAATAGCCATGCTATGTTAGGTGAAACTTAGAATAAGATAAAGGTCACCCAGAAGCAGAAAGGCAGAATAGAAAACTTCCACCTTCACCACTGAAAGTCTGCAAAGTTGTAAGCAGCTGAAAGTACAACAGGAAGCATCAGGATCACCTTAATCACCACTACAGCTATCAGCTCCATTTGTCATCTCCCAATCAGCGCTACCAGCAGAGGTAGACAAGCCAGAACTCAGCACACCACCACATTGTGTTCTACCAGTAGCCGAGCCTGGGTAAAATGGAAATGACATTGTAGAAATGTACAGCATCTTGGAACAGATACTTTTCTTGTCCAGTATTTATCTTTGATGGTTTCCCCTCTTTATCTCACTACCTACTTTTTGCATTAGAAGACAACAAAGTATCTGAAAATTTAATGCAATTATTATGACATGCCATGTACAGAGGGCTCCAAAATATTAAAAAGACATATTCATTCAGCTCTGCCTTGCTAATTTTAGGTCTTCAATCAATGAGGTAATTTATCCCTCCCTGCAGAGCCTGCTCTAACAAGAAACTTTAACTCATCTGTGTTCAGACGGGTAATGAGGGGATCTTTGATGGCAGTGGATGTGCTTCAGCCAGCAGCTGAGATTTGAACAAAATATGCCAGCAGGCTGAAGAAGGTGAGACATAAATTTAGTGCATTGAGTCAGCTTTGAGTTTTGGCTTAAAATGGAGTAATGGCACTGGAGCTGATCAGATTGCTTTGCTCCACATCCTTGCAAACAAACACAAACCAGACTGGACTTTAAACTACTCATCACCAGCTCCCCAACAGACTCTTAAAATCTGCTGGTGAACTTCAAAGGGAGACATTAATTTGTTATTCCTCACAAGTGCGGTGGCTGAGGCTGGTGTTCTGCAAAGGAGTCACAGCTGAAGCATAACAAATTGTGAGGAAATTGTGACTCTCTTACATGGCTCTGGCTATTTGTGTGTGTGTGTATGTGTGTTTGCTGCTTCTGATCTCAGTCAGATGGTCTGAGAGTTTTCTTCCTGTCTCTTCATCTGCCTTACCAAACACATTAAACCCCTGTTTGGGCTGAAAGGAGGGTTAGAATATGTCTGTCTTCCCCTGACAAGTCTCCCCACAAGAGCAGTGGAGAGGCAGGGATATAACAAAGCCAAGTCTGTTTTTTCCCCACAAAAGCATCAGGAAGGTATGTAAAAGGTATGAAACTGGGAAAAGGGAAATCCAACAGCAAACCCTGTGCTGCACCAGTGCCTGTCCATGACCTGTGCTGGAAGAGACAGAACTGCTCACAGGGTAGGGCTCCAGGAGGAGGCTGAAGTATCTTCACTTACCCCACAAGGAAGAGCCAGGAGAAGAGAAGGCTCAGGAGAGACCTTACTGCTCTCTACAACTACCTGAAGGGAGGTTGTAGCCAGGTGGGGTTGGTCTCTTCTCCCAGGCAATCAGTGACAGAACAAGAGGACACAGCTTTGAACTGTGCCAGAGGAGGTTCAGGCTGGATGTTAGGAAGAAGTTCTTCACAGAAAGAGTGATTGGTGTTGGAATGGGTTGCCCAGGGAGGTGGTGGAGTCACTGTCCCTAGGGGGGTTTAAAAGGAGGCTGGGGGAGCTACGTAGTGCCATGGTTTAATTAATTAGAAGGTGTTAGGTGGCAGGTTGGATGGGATGATCTCGAAGGTCTTTTCCAATCTGGTTGATTCTGTGATTCTGGGAGAATAAATGTGAGCCTTGAGTTTGCTGTACAGAGTTGCAAAAAAAGTGGAGTCCCAGCTTCCTTGCTTGGCTATACAGCATCCTTATAGCTTGTGGTATGTAGCTCAAACTCATTCTGAGAGACAGAGCTGACATGGAGCCAGGCTTCCTTTTTACCTTTGCTTTAACTTCAGACTTAGAAACCCTGATACACTTCTGAAAATGGAAGAAATTGGCTTGTTTGGCTCTGCACTCGATTGGTGCTTTTCTACCAGTTCCTTACCTCTGGACAGCTCAGTTAGCTTTCCCAGGCTGCTCAAAATTAAAGTAATAATTCTAGTATTTCCCCTGAAAGTGAACTGGTGTCTTCTAAAAAGGTTGGATGAGGTTGCTAGAAGCTTTGTAGAATAAGTTGTTTAGTAAAAAATATCTTCTTATTTTTTTACATGAAAGTAAGCCTAAGAAATGAATAATAAATTTTGTCTGATCTGTTTTAACATTAATGGCTTTTAAAGTATGTTTCTGACCTTAAAAGAAAACATTAATGTCCTAAAATGGAGGTTCACTCAGATACTATTGAACCTGTAGTGAAGACTCATCACTTCAAATGTTACTGAGTTCTTTGAGGCTTTAGTGAATAAATTTTTCCATCACAGGAATATTCCTGGTCCAGCAATTCCAAGGAAATGTCACAAACTTTTCTAGACTGGCATGTTTAATAGGCCTTAACATGCTGACAGCATTGCAGATTGAACAGGCCAGGGTGACCAAAGCCCTGTCCAGCCATAATTTGGGTTGTAAAATGAGATTATGGCACATAGCAGGGGCTATTTATGGAGGAGATTGCCTTTATATTCTGCTCTTATAAAATTACTTAGTGGCAGTTTTCTCTTCTCCATTTCATGTCCAATGCCATGCTGAACCAGGCACAGGACAACGCCAAAGCCTGCTTCTTCTTTTGGTGAATTATGGCCATTTATGCCAGTTTGTGCCCTTTCAGAACAGGGGGCAGGTCCTGCAGTGGTAATCTACCAACAGAGCACAGGGAAGGCAGTAGTGCTCTGTTTCCATATCACAACCATATAGATTAAGAAACCGAATGAGAGCTTTAGTATCAGAATCATGGAATGATCTGGGTTGGAAGTGACCTCCTAAGGTCATGGCCAAGAAGAGGAAAAAAAAACAAAAACCCTCAAGCATTCCTTTAAGAAACTGTCTTAAAGAGTTTCTTTTTTGACATAGGTAAGTAGTCTCATCTAACTGTGACATTAATAAAGGAGGGATGTTAGGGATTGGACACCATATTGACAAAACCAAGGCTATAGGGCTGGAATCCTGCTACTGGAAAGATGAAATAATTTCCATGGTAACAGGGAATAAATTGTTCTACAAAAAAGAGATTGAGAAAAGAATGTGAGTCAAACAAGAGCTGCTCAGTCCATCTCCTAAGTGGAAAACAGATGTTTTAAGCAAAAGAAAACACAAGCATAGCATATTTAAAGTGTCCTACTGAAACACACTGCTCTCCTGTGCCTGTAATATCCTTTCCCCCATCTTTTGTTAGGAGACTTCCTGATCTCATGTTTGTGGGGAAATGATGTTTCTCTAAACTTTCTGGTGTATATTCAGCACATTGTAAGTTTGCTAGGACACTGTTCTGTACTGCTGCTTCTCAGGACAGTGGTATCACTGTGTGGGTAATAAACATGGAATTTGTGTAGCCATAAAAGTGCATTGCAACTTGAGCTGGAATTTTTATGCCTCTTGATTTCAACAAGATTTGAAACCTTCATTCCTGTCACCGTACTTGGGTTCTCTGATTTCATTACAGAGACATTTCTGTTAAAATAACTGCACAGGGGCATTTATCTTCCTCTCTGTGGTCAGAAATGTGACCTTTTAAGTCAGCCAGTTATCGTGGAACCGTTATCCAAGTGATTATGAAATGCTTTTCCTAAGTGAATCTTTTCACTTACAAAGCAGTTTTATCCATGAGACAATTTAGAATAACAGGTCTGGAAATATTATTAGCATGTTCTTATAATTTTCAGCAGCTGTCATTTGTTCCACCTGAAGAAGTTGTATTGCCAAGCCATATACCCTGGGGGAAATAGCATTGACCTTTAAACCTGTAAAGCAATAACACGGAGTAGATTTTCATCCAAGATGCCTCAGACTAGGGGAAGGATAAAAGAAGTGATGGTGTTTGTCGTGAACCTGGGATGGAAGAAGGTGGTGTAAACATAGAATCATAGAATCATTCAGGCTGGGAAAGACCTTTGAAATCATCAAGTCCAACCATTAACCCTACTCTACCAAGTTCATGACTAAACCATATCACTAAGCACCACATCTAAAGGAAATTTAAACACATGCAAGGATAGTGACTCGACCACCTCCCTGGGTAGCCTGTTCCAATGCCTGACCACTCTTTCAGTGAAATGTTTTTTCCTGATGCCCAGAATAAACCTACCCTGGTGCATCTTGAGGCCATTCCCTCTTGTTCCATCACTAATTACCTGTGAAAAGATACCAGCATCACCCTCTTTATATTGTTCCTCCTGGTAGTTGCAGAGGGTGATAAGGTCCTCCTCAGTCTCCTCTTCCTCACACTAAAGTTTCCTGGTTTGCCCTTCATCAGGCCCATACTCTAAGCCCTTCACCAGCTTAGCTGATCTTTGCACCCGCTCCAGCAGGAGCACCAACAATTAAAGAAGCAACAACAGCAACGAGACAAAGAAATATGATTATAAGGTGCAAACCATAGATCAGTAGGTAAGGAAAACTAATCACAGAACCATAGAATATATTTGGTTGGAAGAGAACTTAAAGAACATCCAGTCCAACCTTTGGCCCCGCACTGCAAGATCAACACTAAACCGTGTCCCTAAAGGCCAGGTCCACACACTGCTTGAACACTTCCAGGAATAGTGACTCCACCTCCCAGGGCAAACCATCCCAATGTCTGAGAACCCTTGCAGTGAAGAAGTATTTCCTAATATATTGCCTAAACCTCTCATTGTATCCATTCCCTCTAATGTATCTTTTACAAGGGTAGGTATGTCCGAGGACTTCTTGACTCAGTCTTATTTCCTCTTGTGCTCTACAATATTTGAGAAGAGGTTTTTTTTTTGTTGTTGTTGTTTTGTTTGCAGTTTGAGTGTTTTGTTTGTTTGTTTGTTTGTTTTACTTTTAGTTTTTAAAAGATAATCCCAATAAGGTATATTTCGTATTTCATTGGCTTTAAAATGAAATCCATCCAGACCAAACAATGCTTATGCTGACCTACTGCTGTAGCCAGCTCAGATGACCCACTGCAGTGATCACTTCAGCTGCCTCTGAAGTCATCTCAGCTGGCAGTGTTCAGCATGGCTGCAAAGAGCAAGAAGGGTCGATGTGGCCTTTTTAAAGATGAACTTTCACTTAGGCCCATAAAACACACTGATTTAATTCCTGCTGGCCTGTCCTCACTGGTTTTATTGTCTTTTAAACATAATGGTTTTGGGAGAATGAGAACAGCCAAGTGTTTTCCTGCATATGTTATCAGTATGAATTAAAAGGCTACAAAGAAAAGGAAAAACAAGATTAAACTTTCTAACTACCTTTTAGAAGAGATGATGGTGTTCAAGTACTGTGGGAATAGAGAGAGATGTAAGACAGTGCAGGTATTATTTCTTCTTCATAAGTTCACTATTTGACCTTAAAGCCTCCATTCTCACACAAAGCTAAATAGCAACTTCATAAATAGCTTTCTTCCCTCGGATGTGTCTGGCCTGGATTTGCAAATGAGTTCATGCTACAACAGCAGTGCCCCGGTGCCACATGGTGCCTCGCAGCCTGCCAGCCTGGATGGATGAATCTCTTTGTCTATAGCGTGAACAATTCATCCAGGTTCAGTAGCGCTAAGCAAATGGATGCATTTGTTTCAGGTGAAAGCGGTGCTTTAGGAACTGTTTGCTCTGGCTGAGCTCTTAGCACAGTAATGATCATGCTATTGTGCCCTTTAATTCGATGCTGCTTTGTTGAAGTTTTCTGTCCTCACCAAGATGCTGTAACCTGCACTGCGGCGGTTTGTCATTCAGCTTGCTTTTGTGTGGATGCCGTGGCTGTCTTTGTACCTAGTGCCAACCTGGTCCTACCAACCATCTCTTTTTAATTAGTGTTACATTATTTTGCAACTCTTTCGGTGAGTCATGGCTTGCTTTCTCACGATGGTACATTGTCTCTTGGCTTTTCTCATCTGCAGACTTTGGCATAATGATTTCCCTAGCCATAGTTATTGCAAATGACTCAGTATACCCAGCATTAGTTATTAGAAAGTTTTCCTCCAAAAACCTTCCCCTCTTTTAATTTCTTGGTTTATATTTTCGTGTTTTGCACATATTTGGCCTTATCTTCCCTTGTAAAAATTTCATCATTGCTTCTTGAAAAATACTTTTTCTTTATGTCTGTATGAAAGTTTATTTACTGGGTTTGCTCACACCTGTAGCCTTGGAAAGTCTGTGTGCATTCTCCATGCTTTCATACTCAGGAAGGCTGGGGAAGGGTTGTTTAGAAGGGCTTGTAGCAACAGGACAAGGGGCAACGGTTTTAAACTGGAGCAGGGTAGCTTTAGGCTGGACATAAGGAAGAAGTTATTTACAACAAGGGTGGTAAAATACTGGAACAGGCTGCCCAGGGATGTGGTTGAGGCCCTGCCCCTGGAGACATTCAAGATCAGACTCAGCGTGGCCCTGGGCAGCCTGGTCTAGTTGGAAGTGTCCCTGCTGACTGCCAAGGGGGTCGGACAAGATGAACTTTCAGGGTCTTCTCCAACCCAGCACAGTTTGTGAACCTGTGACTCTTTGTCCCTCGTTTCTGATCTCTTGTGAACTATGTAACTTCCTAGGATCTAGCAGCCCTGTGAACTGGTGACTAGCGTGGCTTAGCAATGTGAGGATGCAGTGGCTGCACAGATCCTTGATTAGGAGCATCAACACAATCAAGTACCTCTAATGCTTTCCTGAACGAATCTGGCATACAGTGTGTTGTGAGCAGAGCAGGTGAGAGTGCAATGGCCCTTACTCTGTTTTCCTCTTTTATCCTGAACAATTCTCATTTTGTGCTGGTTTGGAGTGGGATAGAGTTAGGGTTTTTTTTCCATATTAGCTTGTATGTTTTGTATTTGTGATGAAAACAGTGTTCATAGATTCACACTTGTGGCTGAAAAATAAGGAAGGGCAGGGGGCATTTGGAGGGATGACAATTTCTCTTCCCAAGTAACCACTGAGCACGGTGGAGCCCTGCTCTCCTAGAGATGGCTGAACACCTGCCTGCCCTTGGGAAATAGTGGATGAACTCCTTCACTTGTTTTGTCTGTGCAATTTTTGCTTTACCTGTTAGTCTGTCTTTATCCCAACCCACAGACTTTCTTACTTTTATCTTTATATTTGTCTCCCCCATCCCACCAGGTGGGAGCAAGCAAGCTGCGGTGTGGGGCTTATTTGGTGGCCAGGGTTAAACAATGACACATTTCCATTTGTATTTGAAATTTTACAATTTCTAATTATATTCCTATTCAGGCTCATCTGCTCTGGATGTGGCAGCATGATGATGATTAGTCTTTTTTTTTCTTTTTTCTTTTTTTAATTTATTTTTTGGTGTTCGTATTTCTATTTTTCTACATTTTCCTTCCCCCATTCTTTTTAGTCTCTGGTTGCAGGACTTGGAAGCCTGGGCGGATTGTGTTTTCTAAATCATTTGCAGGATTTTAATTCTGCAAGTGCAGAAAGATGTGCAACATTTAGCCTTTGTGTAACACTCTAGATGTACTTTCTCAGTAAGCAGCTACTGAAAGCACTTACTGTTTAGTGCTGCTAGATTGAAACATGAACACCTTGAGATCTATAAGCCTTGAGACAACCCTTAGCCATCAGCTGCTCTTGATCCTTTCTTGCCGGACTTATGTAACTTTACATTATCCTTGTTCATAAAAGATGTAAGCTTAGGCACATCTTATCTAAAAGGCTCCATGCTCACTGTGCCTTTAGAGGCAGAAAGCTCCTGAAATGGGCTACACAAACCTCAGGCTGGGTCTGACTTCAGAGACTGGTATGCGGGCTTGCACAACTCAAAAATTAGTGCTTCAGAGTGAAGGGCTCCTGTTGTGGAGGAATGAAGGAGCTGAGCACCATCATCTTCCACAGGTTACAAGGGGGAGTAGTACCATTTTAGAAGCATTTTCTTCCATTAGAAATTGAAATTCTAGAGAATAACTTGATATTTCTTGATGAGAGATTTATCTGAGAATAACAAACACTGTTTTGGTCAGGAAATGTATTCCTTGTCAGAGTTCAAGCTAAAATAAAAACTCGTTGTTCAGTTACATTTCCATGATCATATTTTTCAGCATGTTGTTGGAAGCTGCTGCAGTGTAGTGCAAGGGCCATTAATTTCAAACTCTTTCAGAAGTACCTGTGATTTCCCAAAGGATCAAGCAATTTAGGAGCTTGGATCCTACTTTCAGAGGCAACAGGCATGTAGGAGCCTATGTCCCTGATTTACAAGGCCATTATGTGGTTTGCTACCTCTAAACCATCCTTGGAAATGAAGCTTAAGCTCCTACATCTTTAGAGACCATTACACTAAATCAGTGTGTACATGCTTTTTCTTGAGTTGCTGGTTGTCCTGGGAGGATCCTTTAACTTTCTAGAAGTCTGGCAGCTGGTCAGAGATGCTTGCTGCTGCCCATACAGAAGTTGTTCAACAGGTCATTAATTTCTTTCATCCGAGATGTGTTCCAATGAGGGCACAGATCACGTTTTGAAGAGGTGTGTCTCCCCATCAGCTGTGGCTGCATCCCAAACAACTGCTTTAGACCAAATGTCTTTTGGAGGACTGAAGCTGAGTGAGATGAAATCACTGTCACTCGTTTCCTTCTAACTGCCTGCCACTGAAATCTGGGGATCCTGCCTAACCTACTGAAGCTGGTGTCTCTTCATTTACCAACATCTTCCCCTGGCTTTGATTATTTTTTAACATCTGTTTTCTCTGGATTTAACCCCAGGAGCCTACAAGAAAGGTAATGCATCATGTTATCTGGGCAGTGCCTGACAGTACGTGACTTGCTTTACCTTAAAGAGCAGGGGAAGGAAAAGCCATCTGCAAATCAAAACAATTGCTCAGAAGGGCATGACAATGTGTGGCAATGGTCTCCTGTTTGGATATTGACTTTTCTGTGACCTGTGAAAGCACATAAAGCGTTTGGAGAATGAGGTGGGCATTGATTAGCTTTCCACTGCTCTGCAGGTTGTCCATGCAGCTATTCGTCTTGTTTGGCAAGCAACTTGGAAGGGCTGTAGCAGGAACCCGTGGGGCCAGCATAGCAACATCAAACCTGAGCACAGCACAAGGGTATCAGCAAGAAACACTGAACTGGACCTTTGTGTTTATTCATCTTAAATCCCAGGTGGTGTGCAGCAAACAGGACGCTGTAACTGTTCCCTGTTCCTTCCAAGTAAAGAGCTCAGAGAGCCCTTGGACCTAGTTAAGAGCTCTGTCGTGTTTGTACTTTACTGCCCTGGGGATGGTGTGGAAGAACCATATGAGTTAAATGCCTTATGTTTGCCATGATGCCATCAAACCCTCTCAGAGCAAAAGCTTCAGTGTCAGGCAAAACGAGCCCTGGCTGGGCTGCTAATGCAGCTCATGTGCTCTCCTCTGTCACACTCCTGCTGCCTCTCCTCTGCAAGCCTCAGTTTCCCTCGCAGGGACATCTGGGCACACCACACGGCTGCATCCACGCTGCCGTGTTTATAGCCCAGAGCACCACCGCAGTTCAGCTGTGCTAAAGGACAGAGGTAAAGCTTCCTGTGGGGTGGGTATGCAATCCTCTTAAACATCCCTGCTGTGGAGCTGGCCATTCTTAGGAGAGGCGTGAGCGAGGTAGCCGATAACAGAGGTAACTGCTTCTGGCAACAGCCTATCTGCTGCTGCACAGGATGGCAATGCTTGGAGCACATACATGCAGTCACCCTAACGTGAGATTCTCAAGGAGTCACGAGTCCCCATGCAGGCAGGCATACAGATACAAGCAGCCTCCTGCACACCACAACCTACGAACTGACAACGCGATTTTAAGTGACCTTTTCCCTCACAGGAGCAATCTACCTTGCAGCATTACTCAAGATCTTGCCCCAGGAAGTGACTGATGGTGTCTAGGCTGAACACCTCACATGAGGTTACAAAACGTGTCAGAACATAGAGCGTGCTTCAAGCAATTTGTCCTTCCTTGAGTAAGCATCTCTGTCTTGATTTAGATGCTACCAGACTCTGAAATGCACTGCTGAGTAAGTTTATTTGGACCCCCTTCTCACCCAGGAGATGTCTTCTTCTTGTCATTGTGTACCAAATAAAAAGCTCAACAGTTTGCAGTTTGACTTGGGAAGTTCAGCTCCAGCACCTGTGATCCCTGTGGGGAGGGGCAAGTATCTCATCAGATCTTTCAGTTCCTGTCCAGCTCCAGCTGTAACCTTTTAAAAAATGCCTTGAGGTGCAATTAGCTGCTGAACAGTTTGGCTTGGTTTTGTTCTGAGACTTCAGTGTAATAGACCTTCAGACTACAGGGATGCAATAATAACACGTTCCTTGACCTTTTATCCTCCTTATAAATCATTTAAGGGAGCAGGCTTCTTTTGAACTTCTTTAAAACACCAACGTGATGCTATATCTGTTCTAAGTCTTTGCACAATCATCTAAGCATCCATCAGAGATGATTTTAGATTACTTTAAACTACTGCAGATAGTGGCTTTAAAGGAAAGCTGAAGTATGGCAGAAAATCTACCATAACCCTTAGAAAATAACACAAGAAGAGGTTATTGACAGGTTTCTTTGGAGGAGAGGTGAGGACAAGTCTGCACACGAAATGTAATCAGTGACTATTGGGCACATTTATTGCACTTATAGGAATGGGTAGCTGGGATAGGTACCAGCAAGGAACCTAGGCAAAGGTTCTCTATGACACATACCTCTGAAACAATGTTTTACTGCTGCTTGGTCTTTTTTTTTCTTTTTTCTTTTTTTCATGTTGACCTTTCTTACTCAGGTGCTTCCCAGTAACTGAGATTGCTCGATCAAGGCCTCACTGCAGTTGATCTTACCTGGTCATCATGACACTAAGGGTCAATAGAGCTCAGAAGACAATTTTGCAAAGATCAAAAAATGAGTCCTGTTGTAACTAGCCGCCAAAAGGTAACAAAAGTTACTGGGAATTCTAAGTACCCAGCATAGTCTATTTGTTTTAATGGGGGTCACTAACCCTTCCTGACAGTCTTCATGTACCTTTTGGTCTTGCTGAAACAAGAACTGAAGCCTCTCAGCAAAGGTGACTTCTCCCTTCAATAATCAAAGGTGATCCTTTGCTGCAATAATCAGATCTGCAGCTATGGCAGCTCAAAAAGGAGAACATGGAGATGGCCTTTATACCACTTTAGCCTTGATTCCCTCCGTTTCTGGGAATAAAAGGTGACTTCTGCACTAGAATGGTATCTTTAATGGCTTTCTCTGCAGATCTGGATTTGCTATCAGGTGTTGAATCTCTAGGGTTAGTGTCATATGATAGAGATGACCTGGTTTACCTTCTCTAGCCACAGGTGTCTTCATCTGTATTTTAACTTTAGCTGCATTTGAATTATCCCTTTGGACAATCACTACAGCAAGGCAGCATGCCTTTCCCTTAGCCATTCCTCCAATCTCTGGGAATATGAGGAGATAACAAATATTGCTATCAGTGACTTGTTCTGAGGTTGAAAAGTCTGAGGGTAGTTCTAAAAGCTATTGAAGAATAACATCACCACACCTGGAACACTGTGTCCGGTTTTGGGCTCCCCAGTTCAAAAGAGAAAGAGTCCAGTGGAGAGCCAAGAGGATTACTGGGGGACTTGAGGATCTCCCCTGCAAAGAGAGACTGAGAAACCTGTGGCTGTTTAGTCTGGAGAAGAGAAGACTGAGAGGAGATCTTATCCCTGTGTACAAATATCTGAGGGGTGGGTGTCAAGTGGATGGGGCCAATCTCTCTTTGCTGGTCAGCAGCAATAAGACAAGGAGCAACAGTTATGCATTGGAACATAGAAGGTTTCATCTCAACCTGAGGAGAAACTTCTTTACAGTGAGGGTGACAGAGCACTGGGACAGGCTACCCAGAGAGGTTGTGGAGTCTCCTCTGGAGACTTTCAAAACCCACCTGGATGCGTTGCTGTGTGAACTACCCTAGGGGATCCTACCTTGGCAGGGAGGTTGGACTTGATCTCTGGAGGTCCCTTCCAATCTCTGAAGTTCTGTGATTCTGTGGTCAGTGTTTCTTGCTGAGGAACTGAGATGCTATTTGCGTGCCTTCAATTTTAGGCTGAGTTCTTACAAGAGCTTAAGGAAAACCTCCAGCTATCATGATGCTCCAAAGCAATCACTCTGGCTGCAGCCACTTACACAAACCAGCCATGCTAGAGCTCCAACTGCACTGTCAGTTTCCTTCCCAGCAGACTGGTGAAGAACCTCAGTGCCTTTTCAGGTTGGCTAAGACTTTGCAAAAAAAAAAAAAAAAGAAAGAGAAACTCACACCCACTGCTGGTCCCACAAGCATCTGGGGTCGTGCAGGAGAAAAGCTGAGGAGAATCTCATGAGGTTAATAAGGCTGAGGAGAATCTCATGAGACAAAGTGCAAGGTCCTGTGCAGAGGTCAGGGCAATTCTCGATACAGGCTGGGGGATGATGAAACTGCGAGCAGCCCTGCAGAAAAGGACTTGGGGGTGCTGGTAGATGAGAAGCTGGACATGAGCCAACAACGTGCACTTGCAGTCCAGAAGGCAAATCACATCCTGGGCTACATCAAAAGAAGTGTGGCCAGCAGGTCAAGAGAGGTGATTCTGCCACCTGACTCTTCTCTGCTGAGATCTTGCCTGGAGTACTGTGTCCAGCTCTGGGGTTTCCATCACAAGAGAGACATGGACCTGCTGGAGTCCAGAGGGAGGCCACAAAGATGAGTGAAGGGCTGGAGCACATCTGCTATGAAGACAGAATGAAAGAATTGGGGTTGTTCAGCCTGGGAAGAAAAGGCTCTGGAGAGACCTCAGAGCTACATTTCACTATCTGAAGGAGACCTACAGGAAGGCTGGGGAAGGACTGTTTAGAAGAGCTTGTGGTGAAAGGATGAGGGGCAGTGGTTTGAAACTGGAGCAGGATAGGTTAGGTTGGACATAAGGAAGTTCTTTACAATGAGATTGGTGAAACACTGGAATAGGCTGCCCAGGGATGTGGTTGAGGCTCATGGAAATATCCAAGACCAGGCTTGATGTGGCCCTGGGCCACTTGGTCGAGTTGGAAATGTCCCTGTTCACTGCAGGGGAGCTGGACAAGATGACCTTTCAGCATCCCTTCCAACCCAGTGCAATCTGTGTGAATGTGCTGATGGTCTCCAGTGCCCAGTTCTGGCAGTACCACGTGGACACCATCAGGGTTATGGATGTGTTTAACAGAGACCACTTTGTGTGCTTGCTGAATTAACAACAGTTCTGAATCTCTCATACTAAACCAGTCTGGTTGGGGGCTTCATTCCAAAGCTTGTGTGCCTCGAGGTGCTCTCGTGGATTTTTGTCTGCAATCAATATTTGAGAAAACAATCCCTCAGCATGATGCTCTGCTACTTTCAAGTCGAGTAGCAGATGGCAGGATAGTGAGATTATCCAGTTTTAATTCTTTGCATTTGTAGTGTTGGCTCAAATAAGATGCAGAGAAATTCTTAATGGGAAAAGACTGCTTGCAGACAGCAAGTACAGCTAACCACCACAGATCTCAAAGCTGTAATGTTATGCTTCTAGGTGGAATATCTGTCTGTACACTTCCTGTTTTTTTATTGATACGCGCTTGCAGAGTTTGAGAAGCATCAAGTTATAGTTGGATACTCAGCACAAGGGACTATCACTTTATGTAAGCATTTGTATATAGAGAACTGATGAAAGAAACCTTCCACATTTCCCTTGTTTCAGTAGCCCTTCTACACCATTCTGTCAGTTTGTGAATATAGCAAAATGCATCTTTAATTTAGCATTGCAAGTAGAAGTACCATGTGATGAATGGATGCTGCCATCAGCTGTTTGCTGGCTATGGATGCTGGGGTCAGGAGCAGAGACCAGTTTCAAACAATGCTTTTGTCATAAGCATGGCCACTGAGCTGACTGCAGTGACCTATGGTCATCAAGCAATTAAATCTTTGCCATAATCCCTATCAACCTCAATATGTGAAGTTCTGTCACAGTTATACGTGTAGCATCTTTCACTCAGGTACTGCCATGTCCAGTACACATAAGTTGACCTCAGCAGTCTGGATATTTATCTTCCAAACCCAAAGATGGTGAAGGTCACAGGTCTTGGTGCTGGTTCCAGCCTCAGTGACTCTGTGTGAGGCTGGTTCACTGGGGCAATGCTTGTAACCATCAACTCCTGACATAGACATCAGGAAGAAATTTGTACAGTGATGCACTTTCCACACCCCATGGACACACCAGGCCTGGCTTTGGAGACTTAGAAGATCTCCTTGCACTGACCTAATGCTTCTACCACCAGCTGCAACTAGATTTTTGTAGCTGTTGTCAAGTATCTTGCTCCAGACAGTCCGGCTCAGGGTGAGTTTCATCATGCTAGCCTGTAATTTTGGTATATAGTGAAAGTTGCTTGGGAATACTTCCAGAGGTGATGAAAGGAGAAGACCACCTCCAAGAGCTGCTTCTCTGCACCAGTCATAATGTCAAACTTGCAATCACCTCTCTCTGCATGGCTGTGGGCAGTTAGCTGGGAATGCAGTGTTTCTGTTGGCTACAGCAAGGACAGAAGTAAGCAAGCAGAAAGCACCTCTGGGAATTGCTTCACTGGCTCACTGACTGTTGAGCATGCAGGCATGAGGATGACTGAGCATCTTATACCAAAATGAAGATGTCTGTTGGTGGGTGTCTTCTGCTGCTGGTGGTCTGCTGCTGCTGATGTTAGCAACAGAAAGTAATTAAGATAGTTTCCTTCCAAGGGGACTAAGTATCATTGACTGAGACAGAGGCATGCTCAGTGGTTTGTTGTTCACTCTAGTCCATGGAGAACCAAAGCCCAGGAGGTGATGCAGCTCCTTCTTCCACAAGCATCGAGTTGGTAACAACCCACACCACTTGCTGGCCTCCCATCATCTGGTGACAAGAGTTTCATTTGTTGTAGGGACACCTCAGACACTCAGTACACACACAGAGACACTGAGATTTGGTGGGAGCTTGGTCTCACCCCACGCTTGTGCAACAGCACTGCAAAGAAATAGGACGTGAAATAGGAAGAAAATTAGGATCAGAAGTCAAAGTGAATCTACCAGAAACTGAAGAGTCCCTTAATTAACATAGTGCTACTTGCCTAGCCTTGAACATTGCTGAAAAATCAGCATTAGCATATTCAGGGATTATACTACCAGGGAATCAGAGTCTAGTGGTCTTGCATAAAAACATCTCATTCAGAAAATGGAATAAGCACAACAGGGCCTCACTGCCCTTTCCCTAGCATTGCTTCTGTCCAGAAGACCATTTCTACAGCAGTTGTAGAAAACAATGTACTTTCCAAAACATCCATGTCCAGAACTGCCAAATCAGGGGTGGTTTGTCTACTGCCCTTCTTTCTCATCCTTGCTCTGGTCTCGTTTTATGGGCTTAGGTGTAAAGCCAGCCAGAAAACACAAAACTTATCTGAAGGTGTAGTAACATTGAAGATCTGCAACAGAATCACCTGCAGCGAAGGAGAATCATAGAATCACAGACTCAATCATAGAATGGCTTGGGTTGAAAGGGATCTACAAAGATCACCTAGTCCAAACCCCCTGCAGTCAGCAGAGACATCATCAACTAGACATCCAATCTAAATCTGCTCTTCTCTCATTTCAAACCATTGTCCCTCATCCTATCACTGCAGGCCTTTGTAAACAGCTTCTCTGCAGCCTTCTTGTAGGCTCCCTTCAGGTACTGGCAGGCTGCTATGTAGGTCCGCCCAGAGCCTTCTCTTCTCCAGGCTGAACAGCTCCAGCTCCCTCGGCCTGTCCTTGGAGGAGAGGTGCTCCAACCCCCGGATCACCTTTGTGTCCCTCCTCTGGACCCACTCCATCAGGTCCATGCCCTTCTTATGTGCTTCTCTGACTTGAAGTGAGCTTCCCTTTACATCCATGTAAAAAGGAGGGAGAAGTTTTCCAATGTGAGTGGTGTAAAAACATTTAGCTTTCACCCCTTGTTTCACAGCTGATGGCTATCCTGTGCTGATGGGCATCAGTTTTTCAAGACCAGGATAATTCTGTATCATGCCAGGTTTATTCCTATTACATCATTATACTGTAAACAAGATGTCAGATCAAATTGCTTGCCCTAGAATGACAGTGTGACTAAATGACAGATGATTGCTCCTTCCAAGAAACTTAAAGTAGTATATTATTTCCAGAGGGAAGAGCTGCTGTGCATTCACGCAGCAGTTTTCACAGTGGGAAAACAACAGCAAAATAGCATGGACTTATGAGTGCAAACACACCTCATGACCACTGCCAAGCAAAGCCCACCTGTTTCCTTGTGTTCCACTGATTTGGAACCAGTCACTGACACATCTATTTTTTGACACTGTAGGTTTCCTCTATGCAGTTTGAGTCTGAGCTAGTTATATACCAGGGTGGGGTTTTTTTTTAATCACTGAAAGCATCTTTACAAAAGCTGAGGGAAACAGGATGCTGCACATACAGGAAAATGGGTATCCAAGGGAGTGTGTCTGGGAGTAGCAATTATCTCCACCGAGCTGTTTGCAGCAGAAGGAGTAGGGGAAGTGAGCCCCTGCAGGCTGAAAACGGTGCTTTTGTGTTGGCACTCCTGGCATTTCCTTTGCCCCACTGCAGTTTGTGCTGTGCTTGGGAGACAAGGTCTAAAGAGGCACGGCTCAGAGAAATCCGTGCTGGGCTGCTTCTCGCTGCCAGTGTTAGCAGCAGAAAGTAGTTTTCCTGCAAGGAGACGAAGTGCCATTGACTGAGACAGAGGTAGTGAAGTGAGTGGTGCATCCGGGGTGGTACTGTGGGAAGTGGGTTGAGGATGTGTCACACAAGGTAACTTTAGCAGAGGAAAAAACAGTTGGTCCTCCAAGGACTGCTCAGAAGAGCCACCAGCCTTCAGGAGGTTTTGTTTCACTCTCTGCAGCATCAGGGCTTCAATCTGCAGACAAAAGCCCTGGTGCTTTCAGGAAAGAGCCTCAACGAGGGCCAGGAGCTCCTTCAATCTTACACAAACTTTTTTAGCCAGGGGAGAAAGTACATGCAGTGCAGTTACTAGAACACAGCTATCTTGTGTTTCATACACAGTGTGGTTGGTAATTGAAGGGACCAGTGCTTCACTGTCAAACTTGAAATGGAGGTGCAGCATTGGTTAGCATTTGGCCATGCACAACTGGCATTTGCTGGAGTCTTTTCTAAAGGCAATGCCTCTGCAGCCTGTGCTTCTGCTGCTTGGTCATTGGCCTTGCAATTATCTGAATTCACTGATACTGAGCTTTAGTGACCTTTAGGGATGTCAAATGGACAGGCTATGAGTCTGCCCTGCCTGCTGAAGAGGAGTAACACAGCACTCCTGCCAAGGACTAGACTGCAACCAGGGCTGAGTACTTCACGAGATAACCCAGAGGGAAAACAGGCTATTTAAGATAGCCCCACACGGCTCTGGCTGCTGAAGACCTCTCAGGACTGAACTGCATTTGCAACCCTGCACCATTCTAAATAAAAGGTTCAAGGAAAATGTTGCCAGTAAATGAAGCTCTTTGTGACCTTCATTTTAAAGCTGTGTAGAAATGCTTTATCTTCAAGAGCATAATCAAATATTTAACACTTCATAACTAATGAGTAACTCCATTTTAATGTTATTAATGAAGAATGGCATTGCTAGGAACGTCTTTCTAAGACAGAATGTAAAAATTGAGAGAATGATGTTGTTGAGATGTGAAATGCATGTTTGTTTTGCTAGCAGAATGAGTGGTTTATGCCAGAGAGGAACTATTAGTTAGTTGTTTCCATTTCCTCCCCCTTTTCTCTCCACATAAAACTTCCAGCAGCCCAAATACTTCAGCTTAATATATACATAATTATACTATATATTTACAGGTACTGGAGAGAAAAAAACCTCTTGTCTGTTATATCATAAAGATGACAAAGAAAAAAGCACTTTGCTAGAATCCAGACCTTGAATCTTAATGACCTTTTGTGCTATATTCTGAGGCAGTTAAATTCAAGAATGCCAGTTACAGTATTAATTAAACACAGCTTGACAGTAAGCTTAGATGAATTAAGTATACATCTGTCATAGCCAACTGAAAAAAAGATCCCAACCTGAACAGATAAAAATGAGAATTAAAAAAAAAAAGAGAAAGAACTAATAATCAGGTGAAAGTGTACTAAAAAGAAGGTTACTTATTATAGCTATTCAAACTCAGAACCATTGGAACAAGGGTGAGTACAGAGTAAGTGTCCCTTTGTTATGGGGAATTTAGTTGTTGATAAAAGAGATTTTTATGATGTGGTCTCAAGATGGTTATGCTATAAAAGCAGTGCATTGTACTGGAAGATTGCACCTTTAGCATGTGCAGTTGTGGGAGTGTAAATCAATGCACCCACATACTGCTGCTCCAGCTCTTCCACATGGGAACCACCCAGCAACACGAGCTGTGCTTGAGGACTACACACCCTGCCTGCAGGATAGCCTCCAGGAGTCCTGGGTGCTGAGCATAAAGGGATATAGTTTCACAGGTAGATCTGAGAAGAAGAGAAACTGGGTGAAGATCAGCTGTGTGCAAATCCACTTGGCATTCAGCTGAAGGAAGCAGACTGTGACAAGGACAGCTTTGCCATTGGAGGCCCTCAGATTGATGCTTTCACACTAGCTGTTTTCTTGTTGTTCAAAATCAATGGGAAGAACTCCAGGACACTTCCCTCCCTGCTCTGTATTTATGTCTGTCGCTCTTTCTGAGCAAGAACTTTTGTTTCTGTGCTTATCATCTTCTGGGTGACTAAACTGGCTGACATGTGGAAGTGGTTTCATCAGAAAGAAATAGAATCGTAGAGGCACAGAATGGTCCAGGCTGGAAGGGACCTCTGAAGGTCTAGTCCAGCCCCACCCCGCCTCTGCAGTCAGCAGAGACATCCTCAACTAGAGCAGGTTGCCCAGAGCACCATCCAGCCTCACTTTGAATATCCCCAGAGAAGGGGCCTCAACCACCTCTCCGGGCAACCTGTTCCAGTGACCTACCACCCACAGAGATATGTGTCCAGCCATGCAATCTTTCTTAGCAGACTGAAGTGGAGAAGGAAGGTCATTGCTAACCCAAGCACTGACCTCCACTTCCTAAGGCTAGGTGAGGTGCCTGCCTGTCCTTGCTCAAGCTGAAAAATGTACAGGTTCCACTATTTTTAATATTTTCATTTGAAGACCTTACTTCACCTAGCAATTGAGCTGGGGTCAAGTGGGAGGAACTGGGAGCTTGGACATCTGGGTCAGGTGGGCAAGGTCTGGGAGAGTCTTGGGATGAACTGGGAGGAACTGGGAGCTTGGACATCTGAGTCCATTGGCCAAATCCAGTGAATACTGAAAGGCAGCAGCTCTTGTTCCTGTTCCTCAGAGCAGAGCCAGCAGTCTGGGCTCTCAGGGTTCTGACAGAGGAGAAGGTGCTGGTTCCCATGGAGACTGGCTGCATCTCAGCACAAGATGAGTCAAAGCCAAGGAGGGCTGGGGGCAGAGGCACTGTGAGTGACCAGAGCACCCTGTATGCCTTGTTGTCCAACTGCTAGGGGCTTTATCCTTTCTGTCCCACCTCAAAGGCAGAGCAAAGCAGGGTGCCAGGCTGTTGCTTCCTGAGGCTGTGCTGGGCTTCCCTGAGGGCAGGTTCTCTGAGGGTGTGGTCAGTTAGAGCTGTTTATGGTCAGTCTTGCTTTTCCTAGTTAGTGTGAACCTCACTGAGAGATACTCACATTTACAGGCTTAGTCTGGAGACAAACTTCATAACAACCCTAGTGTTAGTACAAGACTCCAGCAAAGGCATCACTTGAGCATAAACAAAGGGTTGTTTGAGATCCTCCATTTTCTTTGCCTTAATATTTAGTTTATTAACAATTTCAATTAGAATGGATTAATTTCTTAAGAGTTGCTGTTTTAAATTCAGTAACCCATGTGCCTCTCACATTTCCTCTCCATTTTAGATATCATACAACAGGTTGCAGGATACAAAATTGTAACATTCAAAATAATATTTACAGTAGGTAATTTGAAACTAACTTTTCCATGATTGGAAATGTGGGAGTCAGAAGTTCTTCTACAAGGAGTGTCTATTTTAAATGTTTTTATTTTTAATAGCTAGTTGGTTGACTCACCATGGCCTGAGGACTTCAGGAAATCTAAACACTCTCAGTGTCAGACCTTATTTGTGGCATACAGAAAAGTTAGCTGGACTGTGCAAGTCTGAAAATTAGCCAGGGAGCTGACCAAATTAATTGTAGTTAAGACAGTAAAGCTGGAAGAGATGACATGGTTTAGCTTACTGGACTGAGGCAGAACCAGATAGTCTCTCTGAAAAGCCTTCAGTGAAGGAGGTTCTGCATCCTTGGTAGCCAGCCTCTGCCACCATTCCAATGCACTTACCCTTAGGAGTTCTCCATATGCTATCTAGCTCCTAACTTACTCATAATTAAACTCCACTTTAACATCACTGATAGAATTTTTTACTGGCCATTGGATCATGAGAATAAATCTGACCTAATCCAATGATCATTTTTATTGTTTTCCTCAGTGCCTGCTCTTTTGGGTTTTGTTCTTAAAGAGAGAGTTCAGGAGTGTTGTTTTGAAGAACAAGCTCCAGTGGCATGCGTGGCCTTAAGCAATGGCATTGCTGGAGCAGGCAGCTCCAAAGCTGGTCAAATGGAAGATAATCAAGGGAAGACCCAGCAGGGTCATTCTCTGATGTAAACCATGTGGAGTTGCCAGGGCAGGCTGCATTATTGAAGGAGGATGGTGTTGAAGAAAAATTCCAGTCAAGTAAGCTGAGTTCTGCAGAAATCAGAATCTCTACTCAAAATATTCTGCCTAAGTAAGAGGAGTGTGGTATCTAGGCTGCTGCTCAGCCAACCAAAATGGTGAC
>WBNM01039176.1:193959-226233 GCA_013399055.1 Ramphastos sulfuratus | reverse complement strand
ACAATCCCAGCTCCCTCAGCCTCTCCTCATAGGGCTTGTGCTCGAGGCCTCTTACCAGCCTCGTTGCCCTTCTCTGGACACGCTCAAGCACCTCAATGTCCTTCTTAAATTGAGGGGCCCAGAACTGGACACAGTACTCAAGGTGTGGCCTAACCAGTGCAGAGTACAGGGGGAGAATGACCTCCCTGCTCCTGCTGGCCACACTATTCCTGATCCAGCCCAGGATGCCATTGGCCTTCTGCGCTGTAAGTGCACTGCAGTATCACTTGGTCTGAGGCAGAAATGTGATTCCTACCCAGAGGTGGATGGAAAAGAGCTGTCCTTATGCCGTGTGGGTTAGCTCAGGATCCATGGCATGCCTCAGAGCAACCTTCTGTGAGGTTTATGTTGGAATTAATAGTGCCCTCTATACATGGAAGTCTCAGGCATTGCTAAAAGAAATGCACTTGCACGAATACAAAGGCTTGGTGCTGAAATACTGAAAAGCAGTTTTATGTTGTGCTTGAGTATGCCCTGTCACTGAGAGGTCCACTATCAAGGCTCCATGTTCCCTTGGGGGCAAAGGGCTCAGAGTCCAGGAGGCAATTTTGTGAATTTTACAGAAATAACTGGGGGGGGGGAAAAATTCTACATCATATCTTTAGGAGTTATCTAGAGGAAAAAATCTTGAGAGGTCTTTTGAGAATTTCTCATTTTCATAACCCCGGGTATCTCTGAAATACAAACTAGCTACACCTGGGTCAGGGCAATCCCAACCACAAGAATAGACTGGAGTGGCTCAGGAGCAGTCTCTAGGAGAAGGACTCGGGAGTGTCAGTTGCTGAAAAACTCAAGATGAGCCAGCAATGTGCACTTGAAGCCCAGAAAGCAGCCATGTCCTGGGATGCATCAAAAGCAGTCTGACTAACAGCACAAGGGAAGTGATTCTGTCCCTCTATTCTGCTCTGGTGAGACCTCACCCAGAGTGCTGCATCCAGTTCTGGTGTCCCCAACATAAGAGGGACATCGAACTGCTGGAGCAGGCCTAGAGGAGGGCCATGAAGATGATCAGGGGGCTGGAGAACCTCCCCTATGTGGACAGGCTGAGGGAGTTGGGACTGTTTCAGAATGGAGAAGAGAAGGCTCCAGGGAGACCTTAGAGCAACTTTCCAGTACCTGGAAGGCACCTACAAGAAAGATGGGAAGAGAATTTTTGCAAGGACTTGTAGTGATAGGATGAGAAGGAATGGACTGAAGCTTGAGGAGGGCAGATTTAGACTGCAGATTAGGAAGAGTTCTTTACAGTGAGGGTGGAACAGGTTGCCCAGTTAGGTTGTGGACACTCCCTCCCCGGAGGTAGTCAAGGCCAGGTTGGATGAGACCTTGAGCAACCTGATCTAGTGGAAGGTGTCCCTGCCTATGAGAGGGGATTTGGAACTAGATGATCTTCAAGGTGCCTTCCAACCCATACCATTCTCTGAATCTATGCATGTACAGAACTATAGATTTTGGATTCAGAGCATGGGATGGATTTATCAATTTCCCCTGGTATCCTACCACCAAGCAGACAAAAGCAGACCCCTCAGGAAGATTCTGCTTCCCCAGAATACTTTTCTAGCACCAGATACTCCTTGAGCCAGGGCTGGGTTCTTTGTAAATGAAAGCCCTGATATTGTTTTTTTTTTTCCTTTTGATAATGTTTTTTCCCAGTCAACTTTTGAACTCATACAGATGCTTTGCATCTGAAAAAAAAAAATCTGCAATTTAGCTACACCATCCTTTTCTTTGCTCTGTCTGCCATCTGCTTACTTCTCTTGTTATGCTGCCATTGCTGCTTTGGCAGACATCGTGAGCAGGCATTCCCCATGCACCTCTCTGTGCATTTCAGAAGATTTGCTGCCTCTCCCTACTCCCCACTCCAATTTCCCTCCTCACTGAGCTAGTGTTTACTTACTTGCTTTTGTTCCAGGTTTTTGAAGTAGTTCATTGGTTTTGAACATCCCTATCACCCTGTTCTGTCTCAGTCTTTCTCAGTTACTGTCTGTGTTTTCTGACATTGGAGGATGAGACCTGCACACGAAAGTTCAAGATGAAGCTGAACCACGGATTTGTACAGCTGGGTAATGAGATTCTCTGCTTGTTTCAAAGGCTGCTCGGTCTTAAAACTGATTATCCAGTGTAGCCTTGCCAGCCCCTGTATGCATGTTGTTTGGAGACCTGTAATTATGTAAGAGTCTCAGCTTGCATTTATGACTTGCATAAACAAGTTTCTGCCTTTTGTGACTAGAGGGAAAATCTGCAGGAACTAAAACCTGTAACGTTGAAATCAGAAACCAAGAGAGAAACAGAGATGCATTATCTGAGTGCTTGAATTTCACTCCTTTAAACCTGATTTCATAATTTGAGAATAAATGTAATGTTCATGTGCATTTTGTTAGTATTGCAGAACTTTGTGCCACTTGATGTACAGACTGGTTGAGCTATGCTGAGAGAGCTCATTTCTCAGTGCACAAGGCATACTGCCACCCGCAGATGGAATCCTCAGCTCCTCAGCCCAGCTCCGTGCTCGGCGTGTCCTTGTGTTTTGATCTCTGTGTTCTTCCCACACTCCATCTCTGACTGCAAACAGCCTGTTACTAAGAGATGTTCTTACACATATGAACTCCCAAACCTGCCCAACAGTAAGTTTTGGAGAGCAATGACTGATCCAGGATGTCTCAGATGGACTCTAGGACCTGCAGTCTTTATGTTCCGATGTCACAGCAGTATCTGCAAACTAAAGAGGGCAACCCCTCCATGTGACTCATCTGACCCCATCTGACAGGGACACGCAAGCAGACAGAGCCCTTCCTGAGAGCAAAAACCCAGTCCTGCTGATTTTTGAAACAAATTTCTGCCTCCTGCCTATATTCTGAGGATCATATCTGCTTGTTCTAGCTCATTGAAGTCGAGGTCAGATAATGAAGCTAAATAGGACCAGACAAAAGAGCTTTTGTCACATGCTGCCAACTTACAGAAGGAAGTAGAATGGATGCGGGAAAACAGATAACCAAGGGTTAGGTGTAGCCATACAGAGGCAGCTGGTATTAAAGCAGGGTGTTTGTCAATAAATGCCAACCAATTTAGTCTGGAGTACTCTTGTTCAGCTGCCTGAGGACCCTACATGACAGATGTGAAATGACAGTGTTAATGTAACAGGTACTTATCCTATACTCTCGTTCTTCTTTGCAGAGCTACGATTACCTGCAAGTCTTTTTCAAGCAGTGCTATTACTATTTTTATTTATACTGACCCTTGAATCCTATCCAAACAACCATAATGTTTTGTTGGACTGCTCATACTACTTACCAGATGCTTAGGAAAAAAAAGATAAAATCAGAGAAGTTGTTCTATAACTAGTTGACTAAATAATCTAGCTTGTGCAAATAAAATGTCAAGACAACAACTCGTTTGATTAGTCTTATTAAAATGCTGTTTCCAAGAGCCCTCCTTGGAAATTAAGTAGAAGGAACTCTAAGGAGAAATGTGTGTGCACACTTTCCTCCTTGTTCACAGCTAGGAGCTTGCACACTCTGAGTGATAGAATCATAAAGCTTGGAGGAGACCTTTATGACCATTGAGTTCAAAGATAACCAAACTACCACAACCAGCGCACCTGAAGCTCCGCGTCTACAGGCTTCTTGAACACCTCCAGGGATGGCGACTCCATCACCTTCCTGGGCAGCCTGCTCCAATGCCTCACCACTCTCTCAGGAAAGAATTTTTTTCCTAATATCTGACCTAAACCTCCCCTGGCACAACTTAAACTCATTTCCTCTCATTGTCTTGCTATTTTTTTTTGAGAATAGACCAATACGAGCCTTATTCCATCCTCCTTTCAGGGAGCTGTAAAGAGTAATAAGATCTCCCCTTAGCCTTCTGTTCTCCAGACTAAACAATTCCAGCTTCCTCAGCTGCTTCTCACAGGAAATGCCCTCCAAACCCCTCACCAGCTTTGTTGGTCTTCTCTGAAAACAAACCTAAATTCAGCGCTATGGTTCCCGCTGGAGTAATCCTCTCATATTTCTGGGAGGGTCAGTTCTACTTCACACCTCCATCTTCTACTGGCCTCACTGACTTGGGAAGATTTTCTCCTTTAGATATTTTTAAAGCTTTATTACTTTCATATTAATGTAGCACATTGCTTCTGGAAGTCTTTTCTGGGATTCCATAAACTGTGATTGTACGCAGTAATTGTATACAGAGTTCATGACCTTTACCATTGTGCTTTTGAAGGATGCTTTTTAACACTCAGAATCTTTATTTGGTCTTCTGTGTTCTTTCTATGCATGTGTTTGGTCTTTATGAAATCCTAAATTTACCTCTCCTATGAGGACAGGATGAGGAAGCTGGGGTTGTTCAGCATGGAGAAGAGAAGGCTCCATGGAGACCTAATAGCAGCCTGCCAGTACCTGAAGAGAGCCTACAAGAAGGCTGCAGAGGAACTGTTTAGAAACACCTGGAGTGATAGGATGAGAGGCAATGATTTGAGAGAAGAGCAGACTTAGATTGGATGTCAGGGACAAGTTCCTTACCATGAGAGTGGTGCAACACTGCAACAGGTTTCCCAGGGAGGTAGTTGAGGCCCCATTCGTGGACATATTCATGGTCAGGCTTGACAAGGCTCTGAGCAACCTGACCTAGTGGAGGATGTCCCTGCTGACTGCAGAGGGTTGGATTAGATGACCTTTGGAGGTCCCTTCCAACCCAAACCATTCTGTGATTCTATGATTGTGGTCTCCTTGAACATTCTTCACAGCTCCTTCAGCTGTTTGTCTTCTCTTCACTGTTATTGGCAGTAGCCTTTCAAGACATGCTCTCATTCTTACTCAGATCCCTTTTTCAACACATGTCCAAGTCCCATTCTTTCAGTTTTGTCTTTCCTACAGGGATGGTCACCGTGAAAAAAGGAGTCCAGTCTTCAGCTGCTACATCTGGAACCAGGTCTGTGCACAACTGGGGAGCATACCAAAAAGTGTTTCACCTCTTGTAGACTTTCTGAAAATCTTCTTCATTTCTCCAGCATTGATGAAGTCTAAAACCTGTGGGTTTTTTCCAGCTCATCTTCATATTTGCCTTCTGCTCTCACAAGGTCTCCTGTTTCCCTTCCCATACAAAGTCACCATTTTGGTTGGCTGAGCAGCAGCCTAGATACCACACTCCTCTTACTTAGGCAGAATATTTTGAGTAGAGATTCTGATTTCTGCAGAACTCAGCTTACTTGACTGGAATTTTTCTTCAACACCATCCTCCTTCAATAATGCAGCCTGCCCTGGCAACTCCACATGGTTTACATCAGAGAATGACCCTGCTGGGTCTTCCCTTGATTATCTTCCATTTGACCAGCTTTGGAGCTGCCTGCTCCAGCAATGCCATTGCTTAAGGCCACGCATGCCACTGGAGCTTGTTCTTCAAAACAACACTCCTGAACTCTCTCTTTAAGAACAAAACCCTAAAGAGCAGACACTGAGGAAAACAATAAAAATGATCATTGGATTAGGTCAGATTTATTCTCATGATCCAATGGCCAGTAAAAAATTCTATCAGTGATGTTAAAGTGGAGTTTAATTATGAGTAAGTTAGGAGCTAGATAGCATATGGAGAACTCCTAAGGGTAAGTGCATTGGAATGGTGGCAGAGGCTGGCTACCAAGGGTGCAGAACCTCCTTCACTGAAGGCTTTTCAGAGAGACTATCTGGTTCTGCCTCAGTCCAGTAAGCTAAACCATGTCATCTCTTCCAGCTTTACTGTCTTAGCTAAAATTAATTTGGTCAGCTCTAAGCAACCTGACCTAGTGGAGGATGTCCCTGCCGACTGCAGGGGGCTTGGCCTAGATGACCTTTGTTTGTCCCTTCAAACCATTCTATGATTAGGTGTTTCTATTTTGCAATGTCGACACAACTGATTAAAGAAGAAACAATATAATCAAGGAGGATTTTTAACTGCAGTCTCAGAGAGGTTTAGTCACCAAAGTACCAGCCTTTTCTCTCAATTTTCCTCTCCACCTTGATAGGCAATTTATTCCTCCCACGGTGCGAGGAGGCAAGCTGCCCTTTTGCAAACTGGTCCAGACACCGAGCTTTAGATTTTTTGCAAGGAAAATGAGAGCAGGGCATTTGTGGGAGGGAGAAGGAAGCCTATGACAAAGAACTGGCGTTATGTGGGGCAGCATGGACAAAGGAAGAGCAAGGTCTGCCTCTGGAGACGTGGGCTCTGGGATGAACTTTAGAGGTGACGCAGGTGTGAGCGCCTTTCCTCTGACAGCGGTGGGGAAATCGGCGGTGGTTCTGAATGAAGAGTGACGCTAAGACACACACTCGCACCGAGAGGTGTAAAATTAAGAAGCAGCAGAAAATTTCTCATTTCTCTCTTTCATTGAATGACTGCTTCATACCATTAAGAATGCAATCAATCTACAAATGATGTCTCTGAAGGAATAACTGCACATTGTTCCTGATAACGAGCGTATTTTCTGTGAGAGATTGAAGCAGACATCAATTAGCACACAAATATCTGCGTTGTTACTCGTGAAGGAGAGTTACAGAATTCCATTATGGCAATGTGAAGTATATCTGACATGAAAATTAGCAGTGGTCTCAAAATATGCAACCTCTGGCTGGGTGTAGGTAGGTAGATAACCTGGTGCTTAGCAGTGTTCCAACACTTCCTCCATCACTTTGCAGAGCACCATTTTGCTTCCAGTCTTCAGATACCTACTACTGCATCTAAAATTAAGTCCTCTGATTGTCTCAGTGGGTATCTCAGGCAATATTTGCAGTAATTATGTGACTTTGGAAGCAGCATAGGAAAACAGAATTGTGCCGGTTTATTTCTCTTCACAGCTATCCAAACAACATTAAAATGAATCAGAAGTGCATTGCATTCAGAACAATTATATATATAAATATCCAATCTCTCCAGCAGAGTCAGTGCCATTGAAAAATTAGCAGGAGTCCTCCTGACTAAACAAATACACATTGCACTTCTGGAGCAATCCAATGTAAATGCATACCAATGAGGGAGGTTCTCCAGCCCTTTGATCATCTTTGTGGCCCTCCTTTGGACCTGCTTCAGCAGCTCCATGTCCCTTTTATTCCGAGGGCACCAGAACTGGACACAGTACTGCAGGTGGGGTCTCATTAGAGCAGAGCAGAGCAGAGGGGTAGAATCACCTCCCTTGCCCTGCTGGTCACACTGCTTTTGATGCACCTCCAGACACAGTTGGCCCTCTGGGCTGCAAGAGCACATTCAGGTGGTTGTTTTTGATAAAGTACTTTCAGAAGTCAGTGGAGAGATGTGAACAGGAGTTATCATTGTTTTTGTGTCCCTGTTGCACTGGGCAGGGCACTTCTGTGCCTCCTTTTCCTCATCTATAAAATGAAGATAGAGCAATAATGAGTTCTTAGGTTTTATGATTCACTGAATGTTTGCATAAGCACTTAAAAAACATCAGGAGTAACATAAAAATTATAACTACTGGACATAGTATGGCAAACACAGATACTTTTAATTCCATCACTTTCCCTTATGTTGGTTCTATATTTTATTGAATTATAGCTTGTAATTTTTATATAATGAGAAATAGTTTACTAGGTAACTCAGTAAAAATGTGGCATTAAACACTCTAAAACAATAATTTCCATCCCAGGAGAAACAAAGGTATTTAAAAGCTGCTTTTACAATAAAAATAAACCATTAAAAAGTTGGCAGGGATTCTCTGGGCATAATTGCAGCTATGCTTGTTTCAAAATGCCCATTAAATCTGATTCACCAGCACTGCGCTACTAGTGTGCCTCTGCCTATGGGAAAAGCCTGGCAAATAATTTCAGCTCCTTTAAATTGAAAATTTAGGGCTGTTATAATTAATTTTGAATCATTAGAAACAGCTCAATAAAATAAATAATTAAACAAACAAAGCCCAACACAACTAACCAAGAATGTTTACAACATAATAGATCGTTAGCGAACGACTGGAGAACCCAAAGGTTTGCCAGGCTGCATGTAGTGTAAGAGGGAGAAAGATACAGAGATATACTGCAAGGATGATTGTGCTTCTATACCAAAACTCAAATTTACTGTCCTATTCTCCAGCACTGAGCCACCCTTGGGTTTAGTGGACTCAATCCCCACCACTTGGGTTTTATAAATCTCAGTCGAGTCTTTGTGGCTGTCCCTGGAACAGAGGAAACCTGGGGAGCTCAAACACTGTAGCTGCCACCTGACTTTGTCCTAGAAGGGGAGTGGTGAGGATTTGGTTCTGGTGAAGGGCCTGGAGAACAAGTCTTATGAGGACCAGCTGAGGCAACTGGGATTGTTTAGTTTGGAGAAGAGGAGGCTATGGGGAGTTGTCATTACTCTCTGCAGCTACCTGAAGGGAAGTTGTAGTGTGGTGGGGGCTGGTCTCTCCTCCCGAGTATCAAATGAGATAAACCAAGAGGAAATGGCCTGAAATTGTGCCAGGGGAGCTTTAGGTTGGATCTTTACTGAAAGAGTGGTCAAGCATTGGAACAGTCTGCCCAGGGAGATGGTGGAGTCACTATCCCTCAAGGTGTTTGAGAAACGTGTGGACATGGCACCTGAGGACATGTTTTAATGATGTCTGGTTGATGGTTAGACTTGATGATCTTAGAGGGCTTTTCTAAGCAAAACAATTCCATGATTCTATGATCCTATGTGGTAGATGTACCTGTGTTCAACTCTCCTTCTCATGATGAAGCAGTTTTTTATCTTGAAATAACAGGGTTTTGGTGTATTTTGGAGTTGACAAGCAGGCTTGGCAATGTCTCACTGCATTCTCATGCACTCATGTGCCTACACAGACACCTTCAGAGACAAGCTGATGTCTGTTCCATGCTCACAGGGATAGCAACAGAAAAGAGCATACTGAAGAAAGTTAAAAGGTCACCTGCAAAGTAAGTAAGGCCTTTTTTTCTGTTTTCCAGTGCATAAGAACTGAATACTCCTGTCTTGTTGCTATGATCTCAGTAACCATTCACTTACACTGGTGTTTTGCATGCTCTTGTTCTCCTAAAAAAACCCCTGCACCACTAAGGTGCACACCTACCCACCTAGTACAAAATTATCTGTTGAGACTCCCATCAGCTGAAAAACATTAGAGATGCCACAGGTATTCCTCATTGGGCTATTGCAATCTGGACAAGAGAAAGGACAAAATTTCAGTTATGTGATTCTGGCAGAAAAAAAACACATTTTCCTTAGAAAGCCTGAGTGTCCTGCACAGATATTACAGAGGAGATACTTAAGATCAGATCTGGAGAAAAAAACTCAAGCCTTCAGTCATGCAGTCCACATACTTAAAATCAGACATTTTTGTGGAACCTGCTGAATCTCAGCCTATATATTTAGTGAAAATCACATACTGGTTTTGTAGCCAGCTTCGCAGTTGGGTATTCATCCAGCACAATCAGATTTAAAACGTGGGGATCATTTTGTGAGGACAAACTAATCACAGAATCAATTGTCAGGGTTGGAAGGGACCTCAAAGATCATCTACTTCCGCCCCCCCTGCCATGGGCAGGGACACCTTCTCCTAGATCAGGTTGCTCAGAGCCACATCCAGCCTGGCCTTAAAAACATCCAGGGATGGGGCTTCCACCAGCATCCTAGGCAACCTGTGCCAGTGTCTCCCCACCCTTATGGTGAAGAACTTCTCTCTAACATCTAATCTAAATCTGCCCTCCTCCAGCTTGGATGAAACCTTCTGCATTTCATTGTTGGCAGTGACTTCCAACAGCGGTTTTGCAGGAAAACAGAACAAATAAAATCCTCTACTTTTCCTGGTTTTGTGATTTTCTCCTGTTACATAAAAAGCAGTCTCGGAGCTGGCTGTGAATAGCTGCTGTGCTGGAACAGCAGGGGCTTGTGGTTCTTCTCTTCCTAACACACTTCTGCAGTTTGAAAGAGAGCAGTAGACTAAAGGAGAGAGTGCAGTCAGACAGTGGCCATCTGAAATGAATAGACTCCATCTAAATGGTGATTCAGAGGCACCTTAGCATCAGCTTTAGATGTGCCTTTCAGAAGGATGAGATGCCATTACGCTACGTTCCTCTCCCACAACAATTTACAGCTGCCTGTTATAAGCTTGTGAAAAGTGTCAGTGAAGATGCTGAGCATATCCTAGCAATTGGAATATCTCTTAAAAATTAAAATTTTCTGTGCATTTGCACAGCATTCTGTTCCTGTCTGGTGGCACTGTTTTATTCTATTCTAGAAGAACTGTGCTCCATTATTCATGGCCAATTTTAATTACTGTATCTATCATTTCAGCCACATCCTAATTTACCACGTTGATTGTCCATTGAGATCCTGTGAACTGTAAACTGTTATTTCCATCTCTTCCTTAGCAATCATGCCAGTTATTCAGTCTTCCCACTGCAGAATTTTCTATTCAGAGATAAAGTTGGCTGATTATTTATTTTTACAGTAACAGTGTCCAAACCAGTTAATGTTCAGTGGACTGCACATTTTCCTCATTAGAAGAGTTAGAGTTTCAAGCTGTACTATGTAAACCCAAAAGTTTATACAGTGAGAGAACAACTTGGTCTCTCTTCTTATTCTCCTGGTTGCAAAAAGATGCTGTTTTCAGTGTGGTAACTCATACTCCAAGTCATGATCCCTGCCCAGCCATTTGAAGTCTAGGAAGCAAGATCTACAGGTGGATGTGTGAGTCCTCAGCAAATACACACTCTTCAGTAAATTGTCCACTTTGGAAGTTGAGGAGCTGCAGTTGAGAATTAAACTGCTTGCTGCCTATGGATGGGAAGAAAGACCAAGCCTGTGAGGGATGTGAGCCAATGCCTCTTTATTCTGCCATTCCTGTCTGCCCAAACCTTGCTGCTCTCCTTTCCCACTCACTGCCCATGGCTGTTCCCTGAAGCTCCCATCCTGGGAGGCTTGAAGGAAGCAGAGGTCCACAAGCAGAAGGGATCTCTCGGTTGCTGCAGCACCCACTGAGCAGGCTCCCCCATGCAGGACATCATGGAATGTAATAACAGACTTAGTTACAGACACTTCATCACTGCCCTTCCTGCTGTAGCCTTGGCTCTAGGAGTCACTACCTTCTCTTCTGGCACCCAGGCCAAATCTGGTCCCCTCTCACTGCAGATGTACAGACAGGCTGCCAAGGGACCACTGCACACTTTTCATCCTTGGGAAGTGGACTCATCTTTCCTTCACCACCTTTTTCCTTCTTTCCTTCCCAGCAAAGTTTTGGGTGTTAAACTGAGTCTATTTCCCTACCCATCCCTCTAGCCATGGTAGATCTATGCAGTCCTTATTTCCTACTTCCTTTTCCTCACATCCCAGAGTGTGCTCTTGAATTTTAAGCCTCCTTTGGTCCACTTCTTTTAAGCTCAGTCTTACTTTCTGCTTGGTCTTCTTTCCCAGCTCTGGGAATTTCCAGATAACACTGTCTGTGGAACCAACTTTCAATTTACTATCCACCTGCTTCTATCCTTCCCTGTGTTTGTTCTGAGGAGCTTCCCATCATAGAGCTCATTAGATCCTCAATGCCTTCAGCCTACAGATAATTCAGTGTGAGTACCCAGTCTGGACTTGGTATACTTCTGAAGTACAGCATGACCACAGCTGAACTATGTGTTTGGAAAGCCAGGGTATTAACGTGGGGTATTATGGCTGGTTCTGTCTCTGCCCTTCCCTCCAGCCCACCAAGAGGTGTCTGTGTAACGGATTCAGCCAGGGTGGATTCTGCTGTGTACTGGTACTCATGTAGCAAGAAAATAAAAATGATCTGTGTTTTTTTTTTTAATCAAGACACATAATTTTAAATTTCCATGTAAGCACACTAATAATTGAATTTTTTTTTTTTCTGGCTAATAATTCTGCTTTGCTTTTCCTTTTAGACGGACTTTGGCATTTTTAGGCAGTACATGTACAAACTCTTCCCTTCTATTCTTTTTATGCCAGCAAAACTTGATATGCTAAAATGGAAATAATATTTAGCTGCAGAGGTATGACTGAAACCAAATGAAGGAAAAGAATGTGAAGCTCAGAAAGGCCAACTAAAATTTCTCCTTTGATTTACTCACTGTGAGGTGATTCTCCTCCTGGTATTATTGCTGGAGCTACAGAGACAGAGAATGAGACTTCTTTACTTTCTTTTAATTCCCAACAACTCATTCAACTCACTACCTTTTAGTGTATATTATGAGTGAATTGCATTTGCTAACTCCTTTGGGGAGACTGATGAGTATTAAAGGTCTGGATGGTGAAACAGATTTTGAATGTTTGTAGCTGCACCATCTGTGACTATCAAAACCTTCTGCAGTACCATATGTGAAATCACTTCAGATACACTATAAACCCAAGCTGGGAGAGAGGGCATAAATTTTTGGAAGCAAATATTTATCTGAACAAATGGCAAAAATGTCTCTGAATGGAAAACATTACAATTTGATGTCTTTTGGAAAATGAGAGAAGAGACTTGCTTTTCTGGACTGGATGATGCCAAGTATCTCCAGCTTTCTGGGTATCTATGGTAGAAGCCAGACATTTTGGTTATTATGAAAGATGTGAGCATAGTTGTCTCAGAACTGTGAGACAATGCAATTGCCCAATTGCAAAGGTTCTCCATAAGCATCCCAAAAGCTACAGCATGAAAGAGCCAAGGAGCTTGCCTGACCTGGGCAATTTCCTGTTCACTGTGATGCAAGAAGTATCTGAATGGAAAAATATTTCTGAGTAGATGGACAGGTCTATTTGGAGTCCAGCTGCAGGTACAGGTAATATTAAATACATAAATAACATAGAATGGCTTAGGTTGGAAGTGACCTCAGAGATCATCTATTCCAACACCCCTGCCATGGGCAGGGATGCCTCTCAACTAGACTTGATTGCCCAAGGTCTCATCAAATCTGGCCTTGCTCCAGGGAAGGGGCATCCACAACCACTCTGGGCAACCTGTTCCAAAGTCTCACCACCCTCACACTGAAGAACTTCTTCCTAAGATCCAGTCTAAACCTACTCTCCTTCATGTTCAAACTGTTCCCTCTAATCCTGTTGCTAGATACCCTTATGCAAAGTCCCTCTCCAGCCTTCCCGTAGGATCCATTCAGGTATTGGAAGACAACTATAAGTTCCCCCTGGAGCCTTCTCTTCTCCAGGCTGAAGGACCCCATCTCCTTCAGCCTATCTTCATATCTATGATCATAAATCTTCTTGGATCATATTTATGGCCCTCATCTGGACTCACTCCAACAGCTCTGTGTCCTTCTTATGCCAGAGACACCAGAACTGGAGACAGTATTCGAGGTGAGGTCCCACAGAGTAAAGGGGCAGAATCACCTCTCTTGACCTGCTGGCCACGCTCTTCTTGATGCAGCCGAGGACACAATTTGCCTTTTGAGCTTCATGAGGGCACTGCCAGTTCATGTGGAGCTTCTTATCAATCAACATCCCCGAGGCTCTTTCTTCACTGCTATTTTCAACCCACTCTGCACCCAGCCTGTATTTGTGCCTGGGACTGGTCTGACCCAGCTGCAGGACCTTGCACTTGTTGAACCTCATGTGGTTGGCACTGGCCCACTTCTCAAGCCTGTCAAGATCCTTCTGGATAGCATCCCTTCCATCAAGTGAGTCCATCATCATTCTCCTTCCAACTAGGTAAGAGTAACCTTAGAGCTTTTGTCACCCCTGCGTGATACCATTTCCTCCCATCTCCCCTGCTAAGGAGGGACTGATGCCCCACTGTTAATGTGAGCCCAGAGGGCTCCCATTGGGCTGAGAGATGGCTGGTCTGTTTGGAGACACACTGGAAGTTTCTGTTAGATAAAGGCTTTCTGGTTTGCATTGCTATAAAACTGCCCCAAACCATCAGATGCCAGCATGTGGACACACCTCCTGATACAACCACATACATAACATACAGTCCTTTAGTGAAAATGTCACTCAGTCTGATGCGGAGGAGGAAAGACACTTTTCATTCAGTAAAAATGAAAATAAAAAAGGGTATTAGAGGAATAGAAATTAGTAGTGTGGGAAAGTATCAATGAGAAAGCATTGCATTTGAAAAGCATCTATAAAATGAGTCACTGGGAAATGAGGCCTAATTTGGATTGAAAAGGGGAAAAAATGTATTAAAGAATTGAGGCTTGAACGTCCTGTTTTTCACAAAGCAGTTTCTCTGCTTTGCAAAATCTAAATAATCTATGGCACAGCTTCAGGCTGCAGGATGCCCTGATGGATTGGTTGAGAGCTACATGTCAAGCAAAATGTCAGTGGGTCACAGCGTGTAAAAGGAAGTGATGAATTTATCAATACAGATAAAAGCAGAAGGGAGCATTGCATTCAGAAAGAGGGCTGACAGCTAAAGGGCTTGTTGAGAGCCTCAATTCACAGACTGCAACTATTCAGAACTCTGTTGATTTTCCTCTTCTGCCACTGTACTTGAATGTTCAGTCTTGCCCCCAGTATCTCAAAGGGAGCTGATAGGGGTATGCCTGATAGCTCCTGGGGTCCTGGTGAGGACATACAGGAAAAGTTCTACAGCCTCACCTATTCCCAGAGCCTTGAGTCAGACAACAGGCAGCAGCCACACTTGGCAATCCCCTGTAAAAATTAGGGAACCTAATGAATTTTTCACCTGGAGCTAAATCTTATGTCCAGAAAAAAGAAATCCTGGTCTTCTAGTTGAGGGAAGGAAGAACAAATGATCACTTTAATGTTTCAATATCCATTAAAAAAGGGAAAATTTCAAACAAATCAAAACCATTGGCTTTTGTGACGTGCATGCAGACATTTGGAAGTAGGCAGTAAGAATACACAGGTATTTCCAGTTCAGGTGTACATATTTATGAACATCTGTCGAGGAGATGAAATAATAAAGAAAAAAATCATGTTACTATCTCCATCCTAAAATGACATTCTGAGAAATTAATTCTGCCTCTGCAGTTCACTGTGAAGACATGACCTCTAATTAAGCAGCTGCAGTAACAAGACACACTGAATTACACAAGTGGTCACATCTGGTCATGTAACAGACGCACCATCATGGGTAAAGGAGTGAAAAAAAGGTCAGCCATAAGCATCCCAGACCAATTAGCAGGATGAGAATAGAAATCCTGCAAACTGTGATTAATCATCACAGTGTCGTTTTAGGGCTGACCGCAAACAGTTGAGCAAAGCACACTCGCTGTGCTCGCCTGTCTCAGCAGCTAGCACTCTTATGTCCAAACATCAACTTGAGTCAGACACTAAGTTACCACAAATAGTAATACAGGACCTAATGAGGATCATTAGACAGCTGGACCAAAGTCCAATGTTGAGAAACTCCACCGTGAAGTGTGTTAATGGCATTTGGTAAGGGGAACTTGTGGATCTACATACACAATGAGAGAAGAAACAAATGATAGGAGTAGTGAGGTAAATCTAGCCAAGGAGTTGGGAGAAATCAGGAAGGCTTCTGCATTTTAAGCATTATAGAGGCTTACTGGTAAATAAGAAGATAAAATTGATGGCAACCTGGGTGCTGATATTAAAAGACAGCAGTTTGATAAATGACAAAATATTAAAGGCTTGGTTAAACCAGATATTGATAAAATGAATTCTAGATGTCATCACTGGAAAGAGCATTAAGAGAAAGAAATCTGAATGTGTAAGTATGATGGAATTATAAACCACACGCAGCATAATCGGATGTTGAACAGCTGGTGCTCTAAGACTGTTACAAAATTAGTAGGTTATGCAAAGACAGGAGATAAAGTAGGTAGATTTCAGTTCCTCATTTCATATAGCATCCCACAAATACATAAAAATGTATGGAAAAAATACTGGGAAAAAGAATTGCTAAATAGTCTGAAGGGTGAATGATGCTAAGACAAATGGCAACTAAACTAACTAGTGGAGGAAGGGCATGGTTTGGTTTGGACCATTATCCACAGCCTGACTCCTTCTTTTGAGGTGAAAGGCTTTGTGGGGGAAAGTCTATGCTTCAACACTACTCCAAAAGGAGATCAGACAAACTAAAGTCCATCCAGTTCCAGTATCTGAAGGGGGCCTACAGAAGGGCTGGGGAGGGACTATTTACAAGGTCTTGTAATGACAGGACAAAGAGTAGTGGGTTTAAACTGGAAGAGGGGAAATTAAAACTAGATGTTAGGAAGAAGTTCTTTACAGTGAGAGTAGTGAAACACTCAACAGGTTGTCCAGGGAGGTTGTGGCTGCTCCCTGTCTGGAGGTGTTCAAGGCCAGGTTGGATGAGGTCTTGAGTGACCTGTTCTAGTGGGAGGTGTCTCTGTCTATGGTGGGGGCTTGGAAGTAGATGATCTTTGAGGTCCCTTCTAACCTAAACTATTCTATGATTCTATGATTCTGTGTCATGTGCATGCTGTCTGAAATGCAAGGTGCAGTGGGAATGGGTTAGTGTTCCATACAGCCTGGTAGCAGCAAGCCTGTGTTCCTTTATGCACCGTATAGATGTTCATTCACAGTATCAGCAGCCAGCACATCATTCACTGACACAGCAGCCCACACAGGCTGATTATCATCCAGATTATGCATAACACGGAGAAGTGATGGCCAAGAAGATCAGCAGAGGCAGAGAATAATAAGAATACCAGCCCAAGTGACTGGAGGACATATTACACTAGAAGCAAGATGAAAGTGGATGAAATGGGATAAGAATTGACTCAGAGATTCATGAATCTCTGCTGTGCACAGGATTTAGGTGTGCTGCAAATGATGTGAGTGCTGCTGCTTGAAGACATGCAGAGTCTGCAGAGAAGTTCCTAGGGGAACATGCCTGCAAGTGTGTTTAGAAATCTTGTGTCCAGTTGGGATTCTTTCACTGTGGCTTTAGAGACAAATATCCCCACAGGGCTCCATGCTCTGTCCTCTTTTCCCTCTTTGTATTTTTATGATCCTAGACAAACACAGCTGCTCTCCCCAGTCACTTTGTTTATAGATCCAGTGTTTCAATATCCATCAGTTATAAACTCCTCCTGTGTCTCTGGCATGTTGCCCCATATAGCTCAATGTTTCATCAAAGCCAACATAGTTGAGAGACATCTTGAATTCCCTTTCTTCCAGTTGTTACTATTTTCCTGTAGGATCCCTTCAGACTCCACCACTCATCCTGCTTGTTTCTCATATCCACTGGTAAGAAGTTGCCTTCACCCTGACTTAATTCTGCTATTCAGGCTGTGTGCAAATTTCTTTCTCTGGAGCTCTTGGTCTCTTTTGTGGTTTACCTGCATAGTTGTAAGACTTATCCAGCCTTTTGGTGCCCACAACTGATTAACTCAGAATCTTTTTCTCTAGTTACACTGGCAAAGGCAATCCCAGCCTGCTCACTGGCCACCATCCTAGCCTGATGCTTTGAAGATGTGTTCTTCCAGCTTCCTTCTCCTGATCATGTCACACATCAACATCTTGACTTTCAAGAATGGCAGGGCATGGTCTTATTAGATGGTACCCATAAGTACATCAGATCCACTTTATTTTTCTCCTTCATGTCTCTCCTTTAAGTTGAGTTAATGATTTCATAGAAGACATGAATCAAGAATTTTGTCTGTTCCTCTGTCAAGCATTCTCATCACTCCCACACAATTCACTATGTGTACGCTTTGTGCAAAAAACACCCACTGTGTAATTTTTGAGTTGCAGACTCTCTTTGGGGTGTGTATTTGTGTAGCACTGCTCACAAGGAGTCCTCACTGACCTTGTTTCTAAATTCTACAGGGAAGAAACAAATCCATGCAGTGTGAACCGAACCAGAAGGATAACAGATAGCTGAGCACATCGAAAGGCAGTGACTCAGTCTGCAGAGGATCCTGTGTTTCTGGAGCAGCCACACACACTACAAATGAACATGAAATTTGTCATTCTGTCACCCTAAGGTTTTATCCTTCCCTTCGCAGGCTGGTAAATAAATGTGCAGGTGCTTGCAGATTGCCAACACCTCCTGAAGGTGCACGCCACTTACCAACAGTCAGTGAGAGCCACAGCACAATCACAGTCCTGAACCATCTTTCTTTTGCCTGCGTGAGCAGGAACTTCGATGGCTGCAGACATCATTAGATGTAACTCTATCCTTGAACTAATCGACCACCAGGGTGCTCCCCAATTAATTGTTCTCTCTTACAGCTTTGTGTTCAAGGTACAAACAGCAGCATCTGCACCCCAAAAGGCTTGCATCTGTTTTCTGGTTTTGTGTGTTTCTGCTCAGCAGGAAGCAAATTTAAGTACTTTAAAACCAGATTGGAATTATTTTCCCTTTATGTATCGAAAATTTGCCATATGGTTTTGGAAAGGATAATTGTAAACCTAAAGGGGTAATTCTCACTGATGCTGCTGAGAATGTACTTTCCCTGGCACATCGTTTTAAAAGGCTGCCCTAATATGTGTGTATTTTAAACACAGATATGCAAATAACTCATCCTTTCCTCCCTCTCTGATACCTGAACAACCAAAGCTGATTTTCTGAGATGCAAACCTAGGGCAGCTGTCTGATCTTTTAATCTGCTACATATGCTTTGTCTGATGCTTTCCCTATAGGAGAACACAAAACTGCAGGAGACATCATTATGCTTCTTGCTCTGCAAATTCAAGACCTGCCCCCTCTAGTATTCCCAAAGTGAGAAGTAGTGTGCACAGGGGATCTTACTCAAAGCTTCTGGGGGACTTAGGAAATATGCTGTGTGCACTCTTTTGGCCACTGAACCACAGGATTTTGGAAGCAGCTAGCTCTTTTTCCTCTTATCATTTTAATCAATTAAAAGGGTTATCCATCCTGTGCTAATCTCCCTTCAACCCTTACTAGATCAAAAGGCTCCAGTTGATTATCGCCACAGATTAACAGGATGTCAGACAAATGTTAATTTGTATGTTACAAAGTCAGTGCTAGCATTTATTGCATGTCTCTAAGGCCTGCAGAGCAGAGCTGAATATGATTAAGAAAGGGAAAGGAAGAAAGCTGGAGCTATGGCTGTTCTCCTGGTCTCCAAATCACAGAAAGACATGAAAGACTGTCCCCACAGCTCTGCTTTGAAAGACTGTCCCCACAGCTCTGCTTAGGGAACAGAGATAGAAGATAAATGTTTGTTTTTTATTCGTTCATACCTTGGCAAAACAACCTCCCCAACCCAAACCCTGTTTTCTCCACTTTCTTTGCCACTCACAGTCAATGAGTCAAAAAAAAAAAAAAATCTCCAAAACTTGGATGTGAAAGATTAAATTGTAGAATAGAGTAATAGGGAGTCCATGTGGCCTTGCAGAGTGGTTCATTGCCTGTTTAGAGCACCCCTCATTTGAATAAATTTATGATCTGTCTTTTAGGGGGAAAAAAACCCAACATTGTTCCACAGGGAGTTGGAATGCAAAGGGCAGTCTGTCATGCCAAACTAAGTAGCAGCCAGCCAGCCAAAAGCTCTGAGCAAGCCCACTGTGACCAAATTCTTTCAATGAGTGCCACAACAGAGCAAGAACTGGCAACAACTGCATATATTAGCTGGCATGCCGTGGTGGTCTCGTTCACTGAAGGAGCTCTGGAGCTTCTTTCATCCTGGACTGTGCTGCAACAAAGACATTTCTGGTGAGTATGCAGTCCTGAAAGTGGTGATCAGAGGTAGTGGTCATGGCACTGCTCCTGCTGTTGAGTGGACTTTGAAATTGCTTTAATGATGGACATTGAATATCAGAGTCTTCTGTCTTTCTTAAAACCAGTTCTAGTTTTTCCATGCTGTGACAAAACTTTCTTCTATACAGAAGCAGGGTACATGCATTTGTGCAATTCCCAAGCATGCCTTTGTAACAAAGTGTTTTGTCTGTAGGTGTGTGTCCATTCAGTGTGCTTATGGCTCAGTCAAGAACCTGACAGTCATGCCCAAGTCAGCTTGGGAACAGGGACCACACAGCAGGAGATGTGGTCCCATGTTCTTCAGATCCTGTAACCCCAGAAAGCTGCCTCAGTCACTGGGCCAGGCAAACTCTCCCACCTATAATAATAATAATGCTAAAGCATTATTTACCTTTGCATTCTTCTGCACACTCAGTGACCAGGCTAGAAATACCACTCTACCTTGGAGAAATGTGCTAAGGTGCAAGAGGCAGCCATCTGGGCAGGAGGACATTGCCTTGCTGATGTCAGCAAGGCAGATAGTTGTGTGGTAGATGTGAAAGGCAGTATTGTCCCTAGTACACATCTCCTGCACATCTCTCCTGGTTTGGGTTTTGTCTGAATTTCCAACCCATAGGGATAAAGGAGGCTTTGAAGGGTGAAAGATATGTCCAGGCTTGCTTCTACATGGTGTCAGGACATGGCTGAGGAGAGACAGGGCAGGGAGGAGACTTTGCAGAGTCCTTCTTTCAGAAGCAGAGGTTGACTGCTTTCTCAAACTGGCTGACTCTGTATTCAAACAGGCCTCTTTATGTTTTTCATTGATTTTTCCCTGCACCTTTCATGACCTAAGTCAGCAGCTCGGTAGATAAAGCACCCCAGCTGTAACTGTATACTTGATAATATTATGCTGCTCAGCATTTATTGTGGTTTAAAAAGTGTAATAGCACTACAGTTAACATTTATAATCAATCACTCAGTACAATATTATACATTGTGAAAAGTCACCCATACACACACATGCTCAGTTACAATTATTGCTTATACATGGTTGGCTTTGCTCTTCTGGTAGGTGATGCAGAAGTTCAGGCTGAGGGGAGGGAGAGGATCTAGTAGCTTAGAATAATGGATTTTAACACAGGCAGGGACAGCTGTGATAATCTCATTGAGTTTCTGCGTATCACATGCCACAGATTTCCACACACTAACGCCAAGACAGGACTTCCTCCTAGCCAGCAAGAATTTGGAGGGAAAAAAGATGGTGAGCCATGGTGGAAGTGGCTGTGCTGTGGTGGTGTGTGCTTCCCGTGGCAGCAGCAGCAGTAGAATCAAGTCAACGTCTTGTGTGAGCTAGCCTTTGTACATCTCACTTCTTGTTTTCTTCAGAAGATCAGGTATTCTGTTCAAAGCTCCCCTGCAGCTCCTCTAGTTGTTTATAGCAGTATAAAGCAGGGATTTGCAAGAGCTGTTGGTCTGTTCTGATGTGGCATCACAGGCAACCCTCATGGCAACACCCACATTCATGTGAGGGTGAAGTGGTGCTGGGACAGTGCAGCATCAGCCTCAAGAAGTAAAGTGAGCAGTAGCTGTAGTCACTTTCGTCTGCTGCAAGAACTGGCCAAGACTTCCATCAGTAAGTACCCAATCCATCCTTATGCTGCTTGGTAACTGATTTTTAGCATGTTTGATATTCCATGAGGAGGCATCTGGAGATGTAGTGACTGAGAAGGGACTCTTGATTCCTAAAGGCTAAGGTCAGTATTGGCACTTGTGACAATCTGTCATGCACTTCTGCACAGTACAGACCATGGTCCACCTCAAAGTGCAGAGCAAGAGAGGGTAGACACTTACATGCCTCCCTGAATCACCCTGTGGTATTTGCACCCAACAAGCAGCTTCTGGTGGAGTTCCAGCAGCTATGAAAGACTTCCCATCCTAACATGATCCAAGACTTACCCCATCCAGCTGTCCCAGAGCTTAATGTACCTTCCTTTAAATATGTGGCCCCTGGGTTTTGGTCTCAATTCTTCAAACTGCTGATAGTGTATTTTGTTTTGCTTTCTGATTGAAGTTTGTTTCCTGGCTCTGACAGAGGTTTTACTATATAATCTTGGACAACTCCTGTAATCTTTCCTTGCCTAAACTCATTGTTTCAAGGAGGAGGTTACCTTTCTCTTTAACCTCTCTGTTGTGTCAAGATCAAAGACTCCCTCGGGAGGTGACCTTTTCTACATCTTGGCACAGTTTCTCAGGTGCAGGTGAAAGTACCACTGTTTTGGCTGTGGCTTGTGTAGCTGAGCTGGGCTGGACCTTAAGAAATCATTTTTTCCCATGTTAAACGTGTCAGCATCTTAGCAGCTTTCATGTTATTTATGTTGCAAATTAAGAAACAGAGTAGGTAGATGTGCCAAGTCTTGATTACTGCAATAACTTTTCTTCTCCCAGCCCACACCACAGCACTCACCTAGCTGTCCAAAGAGGCTTCACATACTGAGGAATTAATATTTTAACATCTTCCTCCCCATATTGTCTGAGCAGAGCTGGTCAGGTTTGGATTTTGCCAAAGAGCATCCTTTCCAGGGGAGGCAGTGCAGTATCTAAAAGGGCTGCAATGGCCAAATAATCTCATCTGGATGTTGTGCTTCTGCTTGCTGCCACCATCAAATGACCAGAAAGCAGATCCTTTCACCTCACAATGTAGCAGGATCCTGCTGCAAGTACTGAACCTTTTTTTGAAGCAGTCAGGTACACGAACAGACAGAGAAAATCTGGTGACTGCCTGGGAACTTTGCCATCACTTTCTCAATGATTTAGTTTCGAGATCTATTTGATTGTTTGTCTACCTGTATGGCTGGTAAGACACATTTTTACCAAAATCTCCTCAGAATTTTTCATTCTGTCAGATGCATTAATCAAAGCACAGTTTTATTACAGAGAGATAATTCAAACCAAACCAAAGACCATGCACCCAAAACAGAACAAAAAACCCAAACCCACCAACCAAACAAAAAAGCAAAACAAAAGAATAAACCCAACCCAAACCAAACAGAGAGAATCTAGGATGTACATCAGCATCCTTGTTAATAATCATTAGAGTACTACAGAGATTTTTACAGGACTTCACAGAAGTGGAACCTAGGTGGCATTTGCATCATTTTAGACCATCTTACAGAGATGGAAAACCAGATCAGCTTTGGAGGATAGTGAATTTTATCCTACAGCAACTCTAGGTCTGGTGTCTTTAGCTTGAGTAATGCAGAAGACACCGTCCTGATGTTTTACCCCTAGATGGCACTGCCTGGCAACCTGGCTTCCTTTTGCCTGCCATCCTTTACCTTGGTTTCATAGCCAAGGTTTCTACTTCACTCAAGATTGGGTGGAAAATAGGACAACAGAGATAAGGGAATTAAATTTCTGCCACTCATGGTCGAAGTGGCAAATGTTCCCTTGTCTGCTACTTGCAAGTGAAAGAGCAAATAAGTCTTCAAGCAAAGGGTTATAAAGCAGGAATTCCTATATGTGTGCAGTGAGATAGTGTCTGGGGTTTTTTGTGCATGCAGCAGAGATCTATTCTGACAGGGCTCCCTGCTGTTAAAACCAATGTTCCAGAGGAATCAAGATGGGAAGATGCATTGTTATGAGCTAGTGACCTATTTAATTCCTCCAGCAATCTTAGGGAAACATGGTTAATGCAACACATGTTTCCAAATTAACTACCTTTCCCTTTATCGTGGTGCAGACTGCAGTTTGCTTTTGTGTGCTTTATTTATCAGTGTTTCAGACCATTTTATGCTGCAGGTCAGAAACACCTTGTGAAACTCCAGGTAGCAAAGTGGTGTCTGAATATTTATGATGTTTGGATTCGTCTTACCTGGATGCATTCCCCATGAGGCAATCAGGTCTTCAAACTCACCTGGATAATCAGCTCAAGTTTTGCACTTTAACAGTAACCCTAAACAATTCCTTAATTTTAATTGCTGTGATGATTTAAGTTATCATTTGTTTGCTTGTGCATTTACAGAGAAACTATGAACAGCAGAGGAAAACACCCTTTTAAAGGGCTAATACTAGATATTGGCCAAGTACTAGTTGTATTTGTCACAATTCTCTCCTAATATATCCTTAGGTTTCCTTTCTAGTCCACAGAACGTGCTGTAAGAGTATGTGTAGGCACATGCAGCTGCAGCTGCTATGAGGAAACATTCTTTGCATCCTTGTAGATTCATAGAACAGTTTAGGTTAAAAGAACCTTAAAGATTATCTAGTTCCAAGCCCCCAGCTATGGGCAGGGACACCTTGAACTAGAACAGGCTGCTCAAGGCTGCTTGTCCAGCCTGACCTTGAACATCTCCAGGGAGGTGACATCCACAACCTTCCTGGGCAACCTACTTCAGTGTTTCATCAGCCTCACTCTAAAGAATTTCTTCCTAATTTGCACTCTAAATCTGCCCTCCTCCAGCCTCAATCCATCCCCCCTTGTGGACTCTCCTTCTCCGGAGACTTTCCAAATCCACCTGGATACATTCTTGTGTGGCCTGCCCTAGGTGATCCTGCTTTGGTAGGGGGGTTGGACTCAATGATCTCTGGAGGTACCTTCCAACCCCTAACATTCTGTGATTCTGTGACACCCGGGCTGCCTCCTGAGGGCTGGCAATGAGCTACTGAAGAAGCCCACAGAGACCCATCTGGCATGCCAATCAAGTTAATTATTAATGAATGAATAAAAATAGATTGTTAAAAGTGTACTGTTATCAAATGATGAAAATCCAAATCTGCATCTAAATCAGTTGTGCAGCACCCTCTGATTTTAATCAAATTGAAATAGCTCAGACATGCCATTGAGCTTCGAACTGCAGTGGGAAAGAGATTGAGAAAGGGTCAGTCTTGACACTAATACACAACTTGTTTTGCCACATCTTCCACAGTGCTGCTCTATTCCTTGTCTATCAATCAGCCTACCTGGCAATCTCTCACACTCAGCAATCTTTTTCAATCTTTATTATAGGAGTCCAGTGTGATACCAAATATAGACTTGTAACACTTGGATATGGGCTGCAGTTCTTTCATAATCTTCTTTGACAGTGAACTGCAAGTCAAAAGATTATAAGGCTTAGTAAGTAAAGCAGCAGCCTTTCACCTGCCAGACAGACTTGGTTTAACCTTGCTTTATGAGATGACTTTGATTCCAGCATCTAAGCAGCTATGAATTTGTGCAACCAGAAACTGTTGTACTACAGCTTGGGTAAAAGGCGAAGCTTGGTTTTGGAGCCTGAAATTTCAGGTCAAAATTTAAACCAGAACAGTTGTTTTTGTTTTTTGCTTTTGTTTGGGTTTTTTGTTGTTGTTTTTTAAAGAGTAGGTTTATACACGTTGAGTAACCTTGTCTAGTTGAGAATGTCTCTGGTGACTGTCGGAGGGAGGGTTGGATTAGGTGACCTAGGTTCCTTCCAGCCCGGACCGTTCTATGATTCTCTGATGATTCTATGACAGGATTCAGAGAGGCACTAAGATGCCCTTCGGATAATCCTTCTAAAGAAACTCTTATTTGTGCCTATTGAAGGTGAATTCTAAATGCAAAGCCCAGGGCACGGTTTCAAACTTTATTTACCACTTTCTCAGAAGCTCCTTGCCCAATGTTGCACTGAGATACTTTGATACCTTCCTGTCATGCCCCAGGCATGGCACCCATTAGTCAGTACCACAGGTGTTGCCATCCTAGTCTCAGGATCACATCCTCTCAGTTATGGGGACATAAGCACCTATGAGTTTGTTAGTGAATCCTAATCTTAGTGTCTTAAATGGCTTTTGGGGTTGTAATGGTTGCCCATAGGACCATATGCTGAATTTCTCTTTGATTCTGTGCCCTGGAAGAGAGGAGCCTGATGACAGCTACCACCTGAATTTCTGGCCTGAGGAATGAACGTCACACAACCAGCATTGTACCAGAGCACATTCACCTTCTTTTGCTTAGTATTCATGGAAAGGTGTGTAAAGGAGGGGATTATTAATAAGATTTTCAATTAAGAGCATCAAAAAGGTGGTAGTGATTGAAATCCTGGTGTCTGGTAATAATTGTAGCATGTTATTGCAACTCCCCAGGTATCTTTTCACTTGGCTTGGTCAATAAACACCTCCACAGCAGTACATGAGAGCAATGGCAGTTTGTGGTCTAAGAAATTGTTTTTTCTGTGATGAGGACAGATCTGCATTTCTTGTGGTAAACAGCTATGGACTAATCTGCTCACGGGAGAAACTGGTGTCAGGTGATACTGCTTGGCAGAGACAGCGAAGCCTCAGAACCACAGCACTGCTACCCACCCTACCTGACCTTCCAGAGGGGGCCTTTACACACAGAAATAACTGGCTCATACTGTTTCCAGCACATCCATTTCAAACAGTGCCATAGTATCCCTGAAGGACAATTCACCTGAGTATGATTTTGGTCACCCTCTCCTATTTTACTTTCAAAATTAAGTATACTTGCAGAGTAAGGCAGAATGCAAAGTTCTTTAGTCCTGGCCAAACCCAGGGAGTTTTTGTTTGTGTGAACTTGGTGACAAGAAAATTTTGTAAGTAATTCACTGAATATTTTGGTGGCTTGAGAACAGAGTATATAAATTTCTGGCAAGGTATATCTCACTAATTTGGATATTCATAGAGCTTGTGTTTATTAATACCTTGTTAGTTACAGGGCCACTGCCTGCAGGCAAAAAATCACTCAGTATTTGTGAGGTCTTCTCCCTGCTCCATAGGCATATCCAGACCTCCTAAAGTAACCTGAAGTATATCCAGATGTCAGATGCAATAGGTCAGTAAGCAAGTGCTTAGAGGTACTTCACTTCAGATGAGGTGGTACCATCCCCACCAGCTGCTCAGTGCTCAGTTCCTCCTGCTGAGAGCCCACCTGCAGAGACTGCCACCAGTTGCTGAACTTTCTTCCCCACAGGTGCTGCAAAGCAGCTAATCCAAAGGTGCCTAAGGCCTCCACAAGAAGTTTGACCTCTGGTCAGAAGCTTTAAATACAGATGGAATATGTCCCTTTTAAAGAAAGAAGGAAACAGAGAAGAAACTAGAATTCAGTAGAGGTTTTAAGAAATAATGCTGATAATGCAGTAAACAGCAATGTCCCGAGAAAGATGCTGTTGAGAGGCACTGGTAAGAGGGGACGCAGAGATAACATTGTGGCTTGTTATCCATCACACTTGCAGCAAGTCCAGAATAAAGCATCTGACAGAATTATACCCTAATGGCTGGTATTTAATAGCTCATTTCTTTCTGGCATCTGTGAAGTGCTTATGGGGATATTCACTGTTTAATAGAACTGCTGACAGAGATCAAAAGCATAGAAAGGGGCAGGCAGAGAACCAGAAGCAGAGAAAAAAATGCCTGTAGTTTTGGGACCAGGCTTTGGAGAAGACAAAAGTGCAGGAGGTGACTTCACGTTTTCTCTTAGGAGTGGTCCTGTGAAGGAGGCCAAAGTCTGGCTCAGGAGGTGTTTCAGACAGTGCTGGTTGGCCCAGGCCAAAGTCATGCTGAGGACTAGGGTAGGCGTCAGTGGCCCTGAGCACTCCTGGGGCTGGGTAATTCACTAATATAGATCCAGCCTTCATGCCAGTTCCCTTCTCTTGTCAAAACAGCATAAGGGAAAGACCTGATGCTGGGTTTACCATAATACGATTAAAGAAAGCTCTTCTCAGAGACAGTGGGAACAGAAAAAGCTTCTGTGTGAGCTGCTGTTTGCCTGGTGTCACACTACCTTCACTTATAGCCCTCTTCTAGGATCTTTGTAGGCAACATGAGGCAGCAATTTCTGCCAGGAGCACAGTCACAGAGGTAGTATCCCTGCTTCAGCCTCTCTTATGGTTTCATTTTCCTCCCCTATGAGAGATGCTAATTCAGCTTTCTGTGGGACCCATGATAGCAGAAATGGCCTTACATCCTTTATAGCTGGGTCTTGATCTTGGTCTTCAAAGATCAGCTCCATACCTTCATCAGCTCCTCCTCCTCCTCACACTTACAACCCTGTTTGTCACAGAAAAAAACCCTCTGCTAATTTACTTAAAGGCACAGAGACTGCACAGGAGACACCAGCACAGGACATGTCCTTCAAAAACATTTGCCACCATCACAAAAACTCTCAGGACCAGCTTCACCCTGGGACACCCAGGAATTAATCACAAAGAATGACAAAAATCCTTTCATTGTAAACTGCTCAATAAATTCAGTAGGAATCTAGGTACCCAAAACCTTTTGCCTTGAACTGCAAAAATCAGGGTTCAACAAAAATGCTCTTCCTATGTAGAAAGCTGCCTGGTTTTGAGCTATCACCAGCTCTAAACCAGCTCCTTCATTTTCTTTCACAAATTGTTTGAACATTCTCTGTACATCTTTAAAATCCTGGAAATTCTTATTGGAGACTTGTAAGGACCCTGGAAAATCAACTTCTAAGAAACAAAAGGTATGAAAGTTTATCACAGTTTTGTGGCAAATTTGTCATTTACAACTGACCGCCAAAGCTGCCTGTGCACCGTGGGGACTGCCTCCTTCACACCTCCAGTCATCAGCAGACTACTCAGGGCTCTGAGTTCTCTAACAAGGTCACAGTTCAAAGCATTTAATCCCCCTAGGAACTGCTGCATGCCTGCTGTCAGGTCTTTGGTCTCTCAGATGCCTGGTTAAAGGCCAACGCCAGGTTTCAATGTGCTTTGTGTGGGTATTAATTTTTAAGACCTATGGGATTAGAAGGATAGTTTTCACATTTTCTCTGAGGAAGATAGAAGTGGATTGGTGTTAGCAGTACCTAGAGTTTCTTTTGAAACTGTTTACCTCATGAAGAGGCATCACCCTCTTGAGAGACATACAGATCAATGCAGAACTTTTTGCTTCTGTTAAAATGTCAGTTGCCTATAGGCTCAATAAAAGTGCTGGCCAGCAGGAACAGAGAAGTGATCATCCCTCTGTACTCATCTCTGGTGAGGCCACACACTGAGTATTGTGTTCAGTTTGGGTCCCTTACTGTAGGAAGGACACTGAGATGCTGGAGTGTGTCCAGAGGAGGGCAACAAGGCTCATGAAAGCCTTGAGGAGCATCTGAGGGAGCTGGGGTTGTTCAGTCTGGAGAAGAGGAGGCTGAGGGGAGGCTTCATTGCTCTCTACAACTCCCTGAAGGGAGGTTGGAGTGAGGATGGGGCAGCCTTTGCTGCTTGGTGGCAAGTGACAGGACTAGAGGAAATGGTGTCAAGCTGCACCAGGAGAGGTTCAGGCTGGATGTTAGGAAATACTTCTTCACTGAAAGGGTTCTCAAACATTGGAATGGTCTGCCCAGGGCAGTGGTGGAGTCAACACCCCGGGGGTGTTCAAGTGGCATGTGGAGCTGGCCTTTAGGGACATGGTTAGTGTTGACCCTTCAGTGCTGGGTTGAGGGTTGGACTGGATGATCTTTGAGGTCTCTTCCAACCAGATGCATTCTGTGTTTCTGTGATATGTATCAGAGACGTTTCAGCTTTGAAATCTCTTTTGTACAACATGTTTGCAGGCATGTATGGGATGTCTATAAATATTCACATGCCAAATATATTCAATAAATGTGCAAGAGTACAAATCAACACTTTAGAAAATCATAATTGTCTCTTTTGAAAGAGGGATTTAATTTTTTATTAATATCTAAAGTACTTTTAATGCTTTCATGGCAAGAGGCAGAGAATCAGTAATTTTCTGGTGACAGTTCTCAAAGGCTATTTGTTCACAGCTATTTATACACTTTTGTTAAACAGAGCTATCCAAAGCTAAGCAACCAAATGTTACACCACTGTATCACACTGTGGTCTTTCAGACAAGAGTCAAATTTTGGTTCACATCATAAAAATATTGCCAGCTAGGATTGCTTCAGTTGTTGCATAACCCTATAATCTACAGCCAAGGTATCAACTGTGCTGGCTCCTGCACCATGGAGCTTTGCCTGCTTCAGCCCTAATCCGGAAACATGCTTGAGACAGAGGATTTGCAGTGTCAGGTCACAGAGGGATCTCCTGCTTCTCCCTACCTTGGAAAGTCATCAGCCTAATGAGCAGCTACACCCTGCTCTTCTCACCACTATCCCCAGAGGAACATGTATGACAGCAGCTGCAGCAATTGTAGCGAGGTGCTGGCCACCAAAATGCTCCTCTAGAAAAAAGAAAAAAAGAAAAAAAAAAAAAGGAAACACCACAGCACCTTCCTTTATAGCTATGGATGAATAGGAATTTAGCTGAACTCTTCTGGCAAATATTTGTGAGAAAAGGGAGAGAGAGCTCAGTTCTCTGAAGAGTGGCTGGAGAGAAGGATCCTCATCCCTTCTGCCAACGTCTCAGGTGTCCCAGCACTTTCCAGGGTGCAGCAGAAGGGTGAATGGTTTGATTCCCTCCTATCATTAGTCTCCTTGTAGTAGGTACTCCAGACATGAGGCTTGACTGTCTGGAACTCAGTGAGTGCCACTCCTTATGCAACTGCCCTACACAGCACTGACAATGAAAGACGTTGAAGAGTAAAGCCTATTGAGTCTGTAACCCAGTACCAAGTGGGGTGTTCTATCTAGCAGGGAAGTAGATGGCTCTTGGGTACAGCCTCAGCTAGAGAGAAGAACAAACACAGCAGTCACTGAAACCAGGCTAGACCTCCATGTGTTGGCATTATTAAAATTCTCTTGGAAGACCAGAGAAGACATATGGAGATGTTCCATTGCTGTAGTTAGGTTAAAAATAAATATGCCACTTGATGAGAGAAAACAAAACTAAAGCAAAGAAATTTTCATAGCTGAAAAAGAGAGGAAGGTTCTTTGTGAAAGCGTTTGGCTTGCTGGGGATGCTCACTTCTGCAAAGTCAGTGTATTTATAGAAGCCTAATACGAAATAGAAAGTTAAGCCCAGGCCTAATTCCTTGATCTGAACTTTGAAACTGAGGTCAGAAAACTGCAATGTCAGTCATGGAGGTGCCCGAGAGGGTGACCAACAGCAGCACTCGGACAGCTTTCATCTTCTAGGGTGATTTGTCCTCATCCCTCAAGATCTCTCACAGCCTGCTGGGCTCTCTCATCACTGAACTTTTAACTGAAGATTGTAAGGAGCTACCCCACCTCTGTGGGACAGTGAGAAGCACTTAGGAACACCACCTGTTTGTGTACCAGTGCCTGGGGATCACTCTGCTCTCTATGAAGCTCTCCTTGGGCAAGAGCCTCACTTAGTGATGTGGAGCTCTTGCAAAAAGCAAACTCCTGCAAGAGAAACTCACTGAACGAGGATAAAAGAGCAAAGGGAAAGGGAAAGATCTGTGGTCTGACTGAATTTAACTACTCAATCACAGGATGAAAACTGAGGTCAGTGTAATGAGGAGAATTAAAATAAATCATTGCAATAACTTCCATGTTGCAGTCTGTGACTGAGACCTTCAGATCCATGAAGAGTTTCAATCATCATGCAGAATGCTGACATTTATAGATTTGAAATAATTGTCCATGGCTGAGTAAAGAAGTAAACTGATTATGGTCCAGATTGATTTTGGGCTAGGAATGTTTATGAATACATAACGTGGATATTTTGAAGGCCCAGCATAATTCTTTTTCCTTTAACAAACCACTGATGTTCAGCAGAAGGAGCTTTAGAAAGCTAACAGAAATAAGTCTTGATAAGTCTTCTACTGGGTCATTTAAAAAAACAAAAAAAGGTTCAGTGGCAGATGTTCCTCAATCTTTGTATTTAATAGCAAGCAGAGGTGTCAAGCAGCAAATATTTGCATGAAAGGATTACAGCAACAGCTATTTAAATACAATGGGCTGAGTACAGTCAAAATAGCCATGTGCTGTTAGCCAAATACGTTGTGTTTCTAGAAGGCATATTCTGCACAAGCGTGCATTACTACTTGTGCATGAGAACATCCCTAAATAGCTTTTCACCAGCACCTGGAATAACAGCATGTGGAGCTGCTTGACAACCTGGCAGCATTAGACCTACTGAGTATCTCCTGCTCCCTGAAATGGTGCATGGATTTCAGTGGGAGCTATCATTTTTCATTACAGACACAACTTCTTCAGAGGGGCATCCTCCATGGTTTGAACACCTGAACTGAGTGAAGACAAGAGTGTCTGCCTTGGATAAGGTGTTAGGCAATGTTAGTTGCCTTCTCAGCTCAAAGAAAGCTTCAGATGAGGCTTCCTGAGCAAGATATGGCAGCTGCATCTTTAGGTTCATAGATTCATAAAATGGCTTGAGTTGGAAAGGATCTGTGTGCTGGTTTGAGCTAATTGGAATATTTTAATGAAGAAAACTATACTGTATGCTGTGAAAGGAAAAACAAGGGTGATATCTACTTCACTCATAGGCTTGCTGAGATGTTTAGGAATAAGTACTCAAAACAAAAGATAAGCCACTTGGGCTTGTCGCAGTCTCAGGGGCACAGCATCTGGGGCTGTCTAGCAGCTTCTGAACTTCTCCTCTCTGTTGATTGATTTCATTAACCACTTTCCTTCTAATCCCCTCCAGCTGATCCTCAAAATTCTCCTTACGCATAAGGCAAACCTTGGGGTAAGGTATAGGGGTGGGGAGAAGGTGGAAGGGTGGTTGGGAGCCCCTCCTGGGGTCTCTGATTTCTGGGAGGGGTGTTGTGTTTCTGTATTACCTTTACCTTGTATATTT
>WBNM01039176.1:165506-193924 GCA_013399055.1 Ramphastos sulfuratus | reverse complement strand
AGCAAACCAATGAATGGTACAGACTTCATCATTATTTTCTTTCCACAACCAATGATCTCATTTCTCTCATTAAAATATTCCAATTAGCCTCAAACCAGCACAAATTTCAAATGTCAAAGCCTTATATGCAACTGTGTCCCATACCAAGAGAAAAATGTATGTAAAGGATGATGGGAAAAGACCAGTATAGATGGCCCTAATGTATCAACTAAATCATTGTCTGGGATGAGCGATAGCTGTAATGCCAGAATTTGATCTTGACAACCGAAGATGCTCTAAAAGAGCTGCACATGTGCTCAAGAGCCACTCTGGAGGCTGTTGCGATAGACACATTTGCTTTGGCTTATTACCAGTGGCAGAGATGCAACTCAATCTCCCCCAGGACCACCACTCTCAGGAGGAAGCCTGCACTAAAAACGTTTCACCCTTTCAGCAGAACATACATTAGCTTTTTGCGTTTGGTAAGGAAGTTCATCTTGCTCAACAGCCATGCTGTAGCTCTGATCATTCTCCTTGCTTTTGTTTGTGTCTTTTCTGTATTTTAGAGGTGAGACAGCCAAAGCCCAGAATGTGGGAATGTGATTGAGTTTATGTGCTGTTAAAATGACATTTAAAGGCTGGTGCTCTCCTCCTTGCCTGGTAGTACTTAATCTTCTGTTTTCATTTTGAATTATAGTGAGTATTGAGATGACATTTCCATAAAACAACCCAAAATAAATCTAAGATCTGTCTTTTGACTGAGTAATACTTAATGTCAAGTTTATTTTCCCCAATTTTTACTTTTCTTTGCATCTGTCAACAGTTGTTCAGTTAATATAATCTTGGAGCTATTCATGATCAGTTGTAACTACCCTAAATAATTTTGTCAAGTCAGAAAATTTACCTGTACTTATGATTTGCTACCACATTATGCAACCCCTTCTCTGGCTTCATGTATGAATATACCCATCGCAGCCCTTTCCAGACTGATAATTTCCTGTCCTTTTCCTGTCTTTTAGCCAACCATACTCTTGCAGAGAGCCTTTCCTCTTACCCCATAGAATGGCTTAGATTGGAAGGGACCTTAGGTATCATCTACTCCAACCTTCCTTCCATGGGCAAGGATGCCTCTCAGCCTGCTCAACACCTCATCCAATCTGGCCTTGAACACTCCCAGGCAGGAAGCATCCACAACCTACATGGGCCGCCTACTCCAGAGTCTCACCACCCTTATACTGAAGAACTCCTTCCTAAGATCCAGTCTAAACTGCTCTCCCTCAGCTTCAAACCATTCCCCCTTGCCCTCTTGCTAGACCCCCTTATGGAAAGTTCCTCTCCAGCCTTCCTGTAGGCCCCTTCAGGTAGCTTACTTTCTCTAAGTCAACCTACTTTCTCTGAGAGCTTTTGGGAAGGTATATGATCAAAAGCCTTTCTGAAATCCAAACCCAGAAAGTAAAGTAGCTTGGGGCTAAACCAGCGTTTAATGAGTCGTCCATGTGCTGAAACAAGTTTGAGGCTCATTACCTCTGTCTGTAATATCTGTGGTGATTCTCTCCCATCAAATCACATCAATTCATGTATACTGAACTTGTATGTTGCTTATTGTGGTTTCTACTAATCTCCCCAGTACAAAAGTAGGATTTCCTAGCCTGTGTTTTCTCAGATTCCCCAGGAGTCCTTATTAAGAACTGGCATTGTATTTGCTGTCTTCCTTTCTTTTTGTACCCAGGCCAATTTAAGTGATAGGTTACACAGCAGAGCTGTGTGCGTGGCTGTTTCAGATCTGGGCACATCCTATCAGTACTGGCAATGGTCTATTGACTTTTTTTTTTTTTTTTAATTGTCCTGATATGTCTTTTGCTGACAGTTCTGACCAAGGTGGTTCTCCTACTCTGTCCCCTGTCAAGAAAAGCTGATGGGGTAGGACCAGACCCAGGCTTTGCCATACTGACTGCTGATGCAAATATTTCACTTAGCTTTTCTGCTACTTCTTTATCTTCCTTGAACAATTCTTTTGCAACTTGACCACCTTTTGGTCCTATGATTTTTCTAATAGTTGTGCCATTTCTCTTACTGATGGGGAAAAAATTGTTACTATCGTGCTGCTCCTCAAACACATTCTGGCCTGTCTTGCAATAGTTTTACATTCAGAATGCCAGAGTATATATGTATTTCTTTCTTTCTTTTTAATTTGCAGAACATTTCCACATTTTGAGGGGAAGCTCCTTACACCCAGAAATGTCTTTGCTCTGCTGCATTCTGCTGCATGAGTGCACAGTCTTTCCTGACCTTTTAAACTTCTTTTGGATAGGAATATATTTACTGTGACCTTCTAATCTAATGCTTTTATGCAACCTCCCTGCCACCTACAATCATTTTGTTCTCTTACCATGACTTTTCCTGTCCTTTGAAGAAGCTACATTATTTTTATGCAGTTCCTGATTTTGAAGCCGAGGGTTATAGGAGTGTGGGGCTAGGATTTTTTATTCTGTCCTTTGGGAGGATTTCTCAGTTCTGCAGGCTCACAGATATGAGTATAATGTTGTTTACAACATTGCAAGATTGTTGCTTAATAATGCTTCAGACTAGGATCTGGGGGGCTAATCCTGTGAGAACTACACCAACGCATCCTTCTCTACTTGTGACTTTTCTAAATAGTTGTGGCAAGAGATAGTAGCTTTACACCACCTATCATGTCCTATAGTGTAGCCTCAGTATAGTGTCCCTTCAGGGGATATATCTAGGCACAATGTTGTGGAAGGAAGTGGAGAGGAATGAGTCCTGCCTTTATTGACATGTTTTCTGCCTTTGTGGATTCTCTAATAACTCCCCCAGCAGTCACAGTCCAGGGGGTCTCTCCCTTGGTTGATAATAGGACAACTTCATCGTGTGCCTTTCATATAGATCTGAAGTTGCAATTGCTGGGGACCCTGTGCAATTGCCAGGGATGCATTGGTAAAGAATGCTGTGTGCTGGTGAAATTCTTGCATTTCCTCAATGCACTGCAGCCTCCCCTGCTGGAACAACCCATTCTTAAATCCCTATTCTCTCATACGATTTATTTTAATTTTCCAAGATTAACTTCCTTCTATCATGCCTCAGAGGTCCCTACATACCAACAGCCATATATATCTTTGATATCTCTCTGTGTTGGTATCTAGTCCTCCTTGGTACAAAGACCTGTTTATGTACATAGAGAAGCTTGGGTCTGGTTAGTAAGCTGTTTGGAGCTGGGGTATGCCCATTGCAGGTCTTCAATTTTTCTCCCAGAAGATAGTCCAGTGTCAGTGGCAATCCCCACTGCACGTGCAGAAATCCTGCTCACGCCTACAGAAAATACCTTTCCTTCTGCTGAAGAGAAAAAACAAACCCTTGTCTGCTTTCTAATCTGAGGTATCCTTCACATCTGTATATATCTCTGTGTCTTTTAAAAGACCTTGAAGTGAACTTGTAGCGTAAGGTCTTCAAGGGAAACACCCAGAGCAGAAGGTGATTGTTTTCCACCTCAGTTTTCCTGAACTCTCCTGCTCACTTATTGGGCTGAGGTGAAGGTGCTGGGGGCCAGTTGTGTCCCCACCTACCCAACCACTGCACAGGCTGGGAAAGCAAGGCTGTCAGATGCTGTCTGCTTCAAATAGCCAGCCCAGGAAGTAGCAAGCTTTCATGCCAGCTATTGGAGGTGAGAAATCAGGTAGGTGATAAGGCAGGGGAAATACAGAATTAACAGGCTAGTTTGTCCTGTGTGGGGGTCAAACCCAAGAAAACAGTCCCAAACTCCACTTGATGCCAGCTTTTATTCAAGAGATGCACAAACCTTTCTTATGCAGTTTATAGGTGGAGGCAGGGGAGTTATTTCCTCAGTGGTAAATGCATTCCATCCTGTCAGTTTGTGTAATCTCTGCTTGACTATAAATGCTACACCTGCAGCAAAAACCTAAAGATACCAGTGTCTCTTTGCATATTACTGGAACTGCATTGTGCAGTGGGTAAAGCAAAGGCAATGCTGACAAATACCTTCAGTAATGCACACTTATTTTGAAGCATGTGTTTATTTCAAGAAAAGTTCATTTTCAAGCAGAAAACAATTGGTTTATAAATAACTTAGTCCTGAGAAGACTGAGAGGGGAACTTATCAACAACTTCTATAAACATCTGAGGGGTGGGTGTCAAGATGAAGCTGATGGTCTCTTTGGTGGTGTCCTGTGACAGGACAAGGGGCAGTGGGTGTATGCTGGGACACAGGAGGTTCCACCTCAATGTGAAGAGAAACTTCTTTATGGTGCCGGGGCACTGGAACAGGCTGCCCAGAGAGGTTGTGCAGTTTCCTTCTCTGGAGACTTTCAAACCCCACTTGGATGTGTTCCTGTGTGACCTGCCCTAGGTGATCCTGCTTTGGCAGGAGGAGTTGGATTTGATGATCTCTGGAGGTCCCTTCCAGCCATTCTGTGATCCACAAGAATGTCATCAGGCTGTTTCTAAAGGCTAGACAAAAATGATGCAACTTACAGCTCTAACTCAGACTCTGGTTTTCTAATAAGCCAGAAGCTATTGATTCCCTACAGATTTTTATGCCATAACTTGAGGATTATTTGATATCAGAGCTCCCACTGAAGCCCCAGGGCACTGACCACTCCAGAATTCCACCAGCATAGCAGAATGCATCTGCTTGGAGAAACCTGGGTGCCAATGTGCAAAATTGTGACTGATTCTGACAGAAAGGCAAATTTCCAGGAAGAGAACTGGCACTTAGGCAGATCTAGACAAACACAGAAATAAATAAAAAGTCTACTGAAAATCAATGGCTGGCTGCTGGGCAATGAAAGCTGAAGGTAGAGAAACAATTGGCTTGCCTCATATTCCCAGCTGACCTGTGAGCATTCAGGAGAGAAAAACACAACAAAACTCCCTTATACTACTCATTTCCACTGCAAGCTGTCTGGTTAGGGGTGACAAATAGGCACTAGAGTTTGGCTAATATTATTGTTGGGGACTAGAAATAGGAAGGTGACTGTTAATGACATCAATTTCTCTTATAACATAGAGATGGAGGCTGGTAGGAAGAATGTTCTTGTCAAAAACCCCAGCCAACTCACATAATACCTGCTCTGGTTAGAGCCTGTTGTCTGAACTTTAGTCAGGGAAAGTCTGTTATAGACCTTTACACAATTTCTGCTACCACGCAGTCATTTTCAGGAGAAAAACTGATACTGTAAATTTTTAGTTAGCAAAGGCAGTGGAAGTTTGACATAATAAAAGTCTAGTTGTAATTTTCCACTGTGCTCATAGTTAGTACTCACTGGATTTGAACGTGCTGGTTCCCTCTATCTCTAAACAGCACACAATATTTCATTTGAGCTTCTCCAGTCTGAAGTCTACCTGATGGAAAGGATTTCTTTTTGGATCAGTCTTTTATTTAGTCTTCTCATACAACTGTAAAATGCCATGCAAGTAAGAAAAGAAAAACTTCGAATGTTGGATCAAATACACTGGATATAAAAAATAAGTAACAACAAAAAGTTGTTTTCTCTTTAAAATTCAGGATGAAATATTATCCTATTAAAATAAGTACTTCTGTCTGTGAATCAGGCTCATCTGAGGCATGTCCTCAGTGAACCGTGGTGACATACATCATCAGTGACAGCAGATGAGATACACCAGAGAATGCTTTTTGTCCAGCCACCATTATATAAAGTCTTTTGGGCTTTTTTGGTGAAGTAAATCATCATCAACAGGTGAGGAGAAGAGCCAGACCCTCCTTCTCTGTGAGCAAGGGCTGCAGGGATGTCTCTGGGAAGTGAAATCATTGCCTTCCTCTAGCGAGCCACCCATATACCCTTGACAAATTGCTTTCCTTCTCTTGTATCTGGCTTCCTCAGCTGCAAAATAGAGATAACAACCTTTCTGTATTTTGCAGAAACATTTTGAAGTTTAAAATAGTGAAAAGCTGAGATATCCTGATATCTGCACAATGGGCCATTTGAGTGCATAGGATAGATACCACAACAGCAGAACCTTTTCAGCCCTGTGAATTACCCTCACTGTGCTAACAATAAAGCAGGCAGCCTCTTTCATAGCAGGAGGGACAGCCCTATCAAGAAATCTGTCATTCCTCTGCTGTAACAAGAACATAAAGCTCTCAGATCGGAGTATGGTCAGGCTGGGTTTGAAACTGAAACGACAGATAGCAGCAGCATCTAAGATGAAACACTGGAGGTTCACTTTTGAGCATCAAGAAACACACTTTTGTTTGAGGGTGGCCAAGCACTAGTACAAGCTGCCCGGTGAGGCTGTGTAGTCTCCATCCTTGGAGACATTCAGAAGCCATCTGGACACACTCCTACTCAACTGGCTCTAGGTGGCCCTGCTTGAGCAGGACATTTGGACCAGATGACCCCCACGGGTCCCTGCTGACCTCAGCTATCCTGTGTGAGATTTCTGTGATGAATGCCAGGTCCAGAAAAGACTGCAGCAGAGTTCCAGTGCTGTTCAGTTAATACACTTAACTGATGGATGATAAGGATCATAGGTTGGACTCGATGATCTTGCAGGTCTTTTCCAACCTGGTTAATTCTGTGATTCTGTGATAAGGCTCTTTGTAGTTTTCCTTCAGGCAAAAACCATGTGGAGAGATGCAGCGCAGTATTGGCTGGAGAATTCTAGGAGTTCAGGTATCAGAACTGTGATTTTAAAAGTTTGTTCTACATTTACTAAGAAGCAGAGACATGCAAACTTAACTGGGATATAAAGATTTAAGAGATTTTGTGACTCTTCTGCAATCACTCTGCTCTAAAAGCAGACAAACATTTCATACCCTTAGGAACTGAACTACTGATCTCATTATTGTTGCCAAGCTAATCACCATTCCCCTCTATCTGTACAGAGATATTTTCAAGGAAAAAAATATAATATTTTCCATAATCTAAATGATTTAAAATGTTGATAAAAGGCTTTGCTTAGATTTAATTTTGCCTCTAAATTTTCTGTTATCATTGCAGGTCCCACAATGCAATGCTTTAGAGTTGTAAATAATTTAAGAGTTATATGTGTGCATGAAAAGAAAAAAAAAGGGAGAGAGCTCTTCCAGCTACCGAGTGTTGCACTTCATACAGCAAGGAATGAAATTAGGCTGAGAGTAAGTTCTAATGATTGCCAATAAAGTGACATTAACAACTAGCAGTAAGCTAAGTATTGTAAGTATTGCTGTTTGACAAAATGTTGGTACTCTTGAGCACATTCCACGGGGGTGGGGGGGGTGGGGGGAAGTAATAGTTAAAGTGCAGACAGCAAAATCTCCACCTGGATGATCATTTTAGAGATAACATAGTGGAAAAATACAAAGAGCCAACAAGAAGTCTGTGGTTTAGCACTGTGTACAAGCTGACAACGATGCAATTCTTTCTGGGAAGGAACCAGTCGGCTTGTCCTAGGTGTTGGGGTACATTGGATGTTAAAGCTATTTTGGTTGAGGGAGTAAAATTAAGAAAGGACAGTGCCCACGTGGAGGAGGTTGGGATTTTTTCTTGTTTTAGTACTTTCATAGAATCATAGAATGGTCTGGGCTAGAAGGGACTTCTGAAAATCATCTCGCCTAACCCCTCCCAGCAGTTCAGCCGGGGCATCCTCAACTAGATCAGGTCGCCCAGAGCCCCGATGAGCCTCACCTTTCTTTCCTCTGGTATGTTCAAGAGGTTCTGGTATGTTCACATAATATTTAGTTTCACAGAAAGTATTTGGTGATGCAGTGCATACATTGCACTGCTGCAATGTGGCAATGTGGCAGTCCACAGCTCAGGCTGCCACAGTTCCTGGCCACTCACATTTTCTCCCTGGCTCTCTTTTGGAGTGAGCTGAGTATGGGGGCAGCTCAGGCACCAGTGCTCTCTAGGGGCTGCTCTGTGCAGATGTGTGACTTGACAGAGTCAGATAATGGTGGGACTCAATGATCTTAAGATCTTTTCTGACCTAAATGATTCTATGATTCGGTGATTCTATGATGTGTTTTGCCCTATGGTGCATGTCTATTCCACTCCAGGGCAAGCAAAATATATATATATATAATGGATTCATAGGTTCACAGATTGCACTGTGTTGGAAGGGGCCCTCAAAGGTCATCTTGTCCAATCATCAGGGACACTTCCAAACAGAACAGGCTGACCAGAGCCACATCCAGTCTGATCTCAAATATCTCCAGGGACAGGGCCTCAACCACATCCCTGGGATGTCACAGGATGGTGCAGATCCCAGCTACTTATTTTAAAGACCTACAAAATATCTGCATTTGAGGGGTTGCTTGGAACTCTTAATGTCATTAAGAACACAGAGTCGAGCACAGACACTTTGGGAAGCCATGGCAGGATGCACAGCACACCTTGACTCTGGCCCATCTGCTCTTGGATGATGAGGATGTACAACCTGTGCAGTGCATCTCAGCAGAGGGGCATGAGGACCAGCCCACATGCAGGTAACATTTCCAAATATCCCTCGCTAAGGTGTGCTGAGGGACACTTAAGCTTAAGAGAGAGGAAGGAAATTTATTATTCCACCTGTGTAGGAAGGGATTTCTCCAGGTCATGGGGAAGGTGTTTCATGTCTTGCAACAGAAAAAAGTCTGTGATACTGTGTCCCAGAGTGGGCAGCCTCACTGAAAACACTGCACAGGAACCCTTTGAAGAAGAATCTGATATGAGATCACCAATCAGAATCACCAACATTACCTCATGGTTTAGAGGTTCAGGAAACTGTGCCCTACCGAAAACCAATGAATTGAGTTCTTGAGCTGATTGCATATTACTGCCCTGCTCTGCAGAGAACAGATTGCTCAGTACAGTTCTCTGACGTTAGTTCTACCTACAGGCATACATTGCAACCTCACAGCATAATTGGGAAGGTTTACTTTTCTTTTATTGTGTAGAGATATCTGAAAATAACTACTGTCAGATCAGATGCAAGGACTTCCTGGACTGTAAATGGACAGAGATATCCTGCTTTGTTTGCTTCTTTTTAATCTGAGCATTTTGTGGAGAAGAAATTGCTCTTACATTTGCTGACTGACCAAAGGACAGGCTTTCTATATTTGTAACACACCTGATTCATAACCATGCAGCTAATACCTATGTGTTACCTGGGGGGTTTGTTCTGGGCACCTCTTGGTAACAACAATTGCTCTGTTGTAGGTTGCAAGGTAAATCCTCTGTCCCTAGGTATGAAAACGGCTTTCTTACTGCTTTCAAACCAGTCAAATGCAAGATTAAATTTATGCAGAGAAAAACTCAATTGTATAGGGCTAGAATATAACTCCAAGGCTCAGCTCGAAGAGAGGGTAATGCAGAACAATTTGTCCCAGAGGGAGCACTATGAGGCACTCTGCTTCTTGGAAAAGCTTGGAAATATTTCAATGCCTGAAAGTCTCACTGTATAGTGAAGAACAGAAGAAGAATATAGAGAGAAGAAAATACCCACATACAAAAGGCAGACAGCCCATGCCTTACTACTACCTGTCCTCTTTCTTTCGTAACCTGGCACAAGAGAGCATGTCCTCCCTCAGGAGGCACTAATGTCTTGGGAAACATTCCCTGTAGGGCATCAGGGGACAGAACAAGTGTGGTGAGTATCTTTTTTTGGCCAGAGGTTCTTTGGTCAAAGGTTGGCCTTTGCAAGAATCCCTCAGACACAGAAAGAAAGTATCTTCTTCCATTCGATCCTTTTCCTTTCCATCCTCTCCATTTGCATCTTCATGTAAGGATCAGGTAGACTTCGGCTTTCAGAGATTCTTAGGTATTCACAACCTTCTTAGAAAGGAGTGATAAAACTCGGCTCCCCAGATAGGAGGGACAGGGATCTACTTGAAAAGGTCCAACAGAGGGCTACAAAGATGATTAAGGGGCTGGAGCAGTGCCCTATGAGGAGAGACTGAGGGGCCTGGGGCGTTCTGGTCTGATGAAGAGAAGACTTAGAGGGGATCTAATCAATATTTATAAATATCTGAGGGCTGGGTGACAAGAGGGAGGGGACAAACTCTTGTCAGTTGTGCCATGTGATAGGACAACGGGTAATGGATGTAAACTATAGCATAGGATATTCCATCTCAACATGAGGAAGAACTTCTTTACTGTAAGAGTCAGGGAGCACTGGAACACGCTCCCCAGAGATGCTGTGGAGTCTCCTTTGGAGACTTTCAAGGAGTGTCTGGATGCATTCCTGTGTGACCTGCACTGAATTATGGTCCTGCTCTGGCAGGGGCTGGACTCGATATCTGGAGGTCCCTTCCAGCCCCTAACATCCTGTGATCCTGTGATCATACGGCAAAAAACAGGTATGGGGGTAGCAGAAATTAGATAATAATCCACATTTCACTTGGACCCTTTTGGGGCCCTTAGTCAGCTGTGTTTCTGCCACATCACATCCACACCCAGAGTGTCGTAGGAAGCACGAGGGACAGCAAATTAAAAATGAGGACAGACTTCCTTCCTTACTTCCTTTTAGTTTCTTACTATGCTAGAGTGACTCATGCGGGAACCAAAGCCCCAAATCCACATGTTGAGCTCTGATTTCAGCATAGAAAAATGATAGGTATTCATAACAGATTTTTTTTTTCCCCTTCCCCTCTTCTCTGCATGAAATCAGAGAACATTCTGAGATGATTCTCAAAAATGAGATGAGATGATTACACTGCTCCCTGTAAGGAGTTACTGCAAGTCAATTAAAAGAATCAGTTAAAAATAGCTTTCCCTTGATAAAGGAGAGATTTCTCTCATTAGGCCTCACTGCTGCATTCTGTAACCTTACAAGGAAGCAGCATTATCCTGCTAAACTGCCCCGGTTTACTTTCTTTTGTCTAATTCTGTATCCCCCACGTGTGCTGCGCGGAACCGGCTCTGGCGGCTGCAGTGGAGTGTTTCACCAACATTGTCCTGGGGCCTGCTGTAGATGAAGGTAAAGGAACTGCATCTTAACTCAGGGGAAAATGAGCAAACAGTTTGTTTAGAGAAAAGGTTTATGCTGGTTTAGGATGAAGATGAGATCGCTTTGCAGAGAGGAGGGAGACGGCCTATGGAAAGCAGTAGAATTAGGAGAAATTTATTGGTATGATCCAATATAATTACATGGAAACTTAGGGAGCGAGGGCCCCTGAGAGCACTCCTTGAGATACAGCCCTGGAGAGGTGACCTGAAGGCTTCTCAGAATAGGAGCCCTGCATTCAGAATGACTCCAGGATGCATGGAGGGAGCAGGAATATAAGCATACAGGCCTGCAAGAGCTTTCGCATCATCAGATCCACTTACCTGCTCCTGTAGACAACCAGCTTCTACTACTCTGTTCATCAGTTTATAAAATTCACCTTACAGCCCTTCAGGCTGCTGGACCCTGCTGCTGGATTTGGGATTTCAGTCCAGACCATGTCTGGTACTTGTTGCATTGTGGGTTCTTCACCCTGATCCCCTACACTACTGCTGCAGGCTCTCTCCTGTTGTGCTACAGACAGAGGAGACGCTCCTGGGCACAGAGTTACGTTTTGGGCTAAGTAATGACTCTGCCTGAAGCTGTAATGTATATTTTGTCACAGGAAAAGTTCCCAGTGGATTAATTTATTTCCCAGTGAAATCACAGAGTTTAGAGTGTTAATACTCATTGGAGCTGTTAAAAATGAGAATAAATGCTTCTTAGTATATGGATTTGTACTGAATAAGAAAAAAGAGGTAAAAGAAAATGTCCCATTTCTGGACAAGATTAATACAGACATTTAAAAGTACATAATTTTGACTTTGCTGAGTATTGACCTGCATCCTCTTTAAACCATAGCAGTATTGAATGAGACTTGTAGTTTAAAAATAATTCATGATCCTACAGCACCTTTGCTGGACTACTGAGATTAATGCTCAACTCGCCTAAGGGAGTCTGTTCCAATTCTGTTTTCCTAACAAAATATTTTTTTCCTGTGTCCAGGTATTTCCTTCTAGAATTGCAATCGAAGGCTTCTTTCACAGCTTTTCAGCTCAGCAGGAAATGTAGGAGCTCTCCACAGCAGCTTTGCTGCTGCTGAGGCTTTGCAGAGAGAGAAGTTTGAAAGGTGCAAATTTCAGGGAGCCATGCAACACTCAAAGGCTTTCTGATGGAGCTTGGAGCCCTTGAATGTTTTCTCTTAGAGTCTCAGGGCTAGGACTCCTCTGTAGCTGAGCAAGTACTCTGAAATGAGCACACGTGAGGAGCTCACTGCCCAAAGAAGCTGTCCCTCATGCTGTGCTGTGATCATCTGTACCTGCTCCTTCGGCAGTGCCTTGCTGGACACTGTCTTGAATTTTCAGCTGTAAGGTTCTAGTGAACCTGCTCTCTGAGGCAAGTCCATCCTCCCTGTTCATGGTGTATGGCACTTGGTTTTGATTTCCTAAATGCAAGCCACTATAATAAACACACTTTATCCTTGTAATTGTCTGTAAGCATTAATGACTAACACAGTAGATTAACTCTAGTTATTTGGTGACAAATTAAGATTATTTTTTTAAAAAGCAACTTGCAGAACACTTGTTTATAAAGAGAAAGAAATAAATCACAACTACTTTCTTGAGTCCAGCCTAAGACCACTTCTCTAAGTTTAGTAAGAGCATTTGCTTTTTAAACGCTTTAAGGAACCATTGAGTTCATGCATTCATGCAATTAGATGAAATTTGGTCTCAGAAAAGTGGAGTTTGTGCCTGACAGAAAATCCATGAGTGAATAAATTCTTTGCATTCTTGCAAATGCATCTTCAGCTGCTGTTTCTGTAAATCACAGAGCAAGGTGAGCCAGTTCAAGGGAATTAAGCCTCCTGATGCTAAAAGCTATTTGAACAGAGGGCTTCAGTGGAAATAGGTACCATGTCTGTTGTCTTTTTCCCAGAATGTTCTGGGAACAGCAGATTCATTAAAATGCCTTTAAATTTTAAAGAGCAAGGTATTAAAATGAATAAAACACTGCTGAATCCCAGTTGCCCAGCTAAGATTCCCTGCAGTAGAAAAAGACCCAGACACAACTGATCTTTTAATATCTTTGATAAGAGAGAAGACATAGTGAGCTTTGTAGTATTACTTTCTAAGGAGAGGTGTGCACAAATTAGCTCCATTTTGCCTAATAAAATGTTAAACCAAAATGTTTTGCATGTTAGGCTTGGTGGGAGTGAGGCTTTAAATCTTTTTATCCTTTTGCTGTCTGGAATATGCTTAGCTGAAGAACACGGAACTTAAATTAATGGGGTGTTCTCCATTTCAGGATCTTACTCCATACAGAGTGTATTAAATCCAGTCAACATCTGTTCAATTAAAATGGCTCTTCAATTACAATTGGAATTTTTCTAGGAATTTTTCATTTTGTTCAGTGTTTTTGTAGTCTGGTGCTGGCAGACAGATAGAATGACTCAGAAAAGTTCATGACATTTTGTCCTGGTTTTGGCTGGCATAGAGATAATTTCTCTGTTTAGTAGCTAGAATAGTGCTGTGGTTTGGTTTCAGGATGGGAAATGATATGAGAATAATGTTGATAACAGATTGATGATTTTAGTTATTGCTAAGAAATCCAAGACTTCCTGACCTCTTATGGCATAGAACAGGATCATAGAATGGTCTGTGTTGGAAGGGTTCTCTTAAGGTCATCTAGTCCAACCCCCTCTGCATTAAGCAGGGGCACCCTCAACTAGATGAGGCTGTCTTACGAGTGTGCATGTGCAGAAGAAGCTGAGGAGAAGCACAACCAATATGCTGGACCCAGACTGACCTGTGGATTATTGCCTATCACACATCATGCTCAGCACAGAGATGAGGGTTGGCCAGGAAGCTTCCCTCTCTTCCAGCAAAGCAGTTTCAAAGATCTCTCTGCTCCAGGATCATTTGGCAGGAACGGGCTGGGCATTGGTCAGTGGGTGGGGAGCATCAACGAGAGTATTGTGAGTCTCTCATTTGTATAGGCTATGATTGCTATTATTATCATCATTATTTTCTTTTGTGTCAGTTATTGAATTGGCTTTCTTTCAACCTACAGGTCTTCTTACCTCTACCCCTCCAATTCTCTCTCCCAGCCCCAAGAGCAGGGTGGAGGACAAGCAAATGTGGTGTTTGACTGCCAGCAGGATCCAATCCATGACAACATTTTCTTGTAAAATGTCCTTTTTTTGGTGCTTGTTAAAGTTTTGGTGTTTGGGAGTTTGACAGAAACATTTTCACAGGGAATCTTACCCTTCATAAAACCAAATCTTTGCAGGTTTTGGTTTCATTTTATCATGTAGAAATTAAATATTTGGAAATCTAGAAAAGTTGTAAATCAAGAGGCATTTAAGTAGTTTAAGTACTTATTTCTCCACACCTAAACAAGCCAGGGAGATGCTCCCTCATTCAGATCTGCTTTTGAGTATGTTCAACCGGAGCCACTTCCCTGGTGAAGATGATCTCCTGCACAGCAGGCGCTCATGCTTGTCTGCAGGCTCTGGGGGCAGAAAGGTGTATGGAGGTGATGGGTCAGCCCCCAGGCACAGGTTCACTGATCATTCCCATCCCCAAACGGCTAGGAAGTGTGCACTGCCGAGAGATCTCCTTTTAAGCCAGTCCTTTAGCCACAGTGAGGTTTTTCATGAGGGAAAGCTCAGTTACCTCTCAGTGCCACACTGCAGTCCTTCCAGAATCTTCTGCAGCATTTTCAGGTACCTTGAGTTCAAGTTACTAATGCAACAACTCACAAGGATAGCTTTGCCTTGAGAATAATCACTGGGTATAGAGTTGAAAAGGTTGGTTTCTTTCTCCTGTTCCACTGCTGATGCCTGTTTAGTCATCAAAATACACGATTTATTTGTGGAATATTCTTTGCTGAGGGTAAATGGGTTCACTTAGAATGTAACCACACATGCATACATATCCACAGATAGGTGCTAACTGTATGCTTACCACTGAGCAAAGCACTGAGCAGTGGCAGAGGAAGCCTCATGCTCCATTTCAGCAGCAGATTTGACACAGAGCTGCCCAGACAGGCAGCTGGTGATGTTACACAGCACCAGGCAGAGCTGTGCCATTTGAAAGAGATGCAACAGACACCAAACCATGTCTGACATCACAGCCTGTGCCTTACTTAGAATTCACCCCCTTTAGGAGCTAAAAGCAGAGATATTTGCCTCATCAGCTAATATTTCGAGTAAGACATACCTCTAAAGCTGGGGCAATTCCTTCTGAGCTATGTCATTGCAGGTCTAATTATCTGCCATAGTTATTCTCCTCACTTTTCTCCATGTATAAAAAAATAAATAAATAACCTTTTAGACCCATGGAATAGCAAGTGATGTCTTTTCTTTAAATGACTACATTTTTCCAACTCAGTGGAAGAAAATTTGCTGTGTTCTAGTCTCTTTGGCTCATTAATTCCAGAGATCTGATAATGGTTTTAATGCAAAAGAATAATGTTAGGTTTTAAATGGGAACAAAATAAAACATGCACAGGAATAAATTAACCTGTTGCATCCCCCAGGTGATTACTTGCACAGATTTGAAATTTGCATAGCCAGGTGCTTTACAAAGAGGCACAGGAACTCGTTCAGATCTGAGTATTGAGGAGGAATGGGCAATTCTGTCCCTGCAGACGGCACCTGTGTTAGGTGGCTTCTGATCTTCATGTTTCTTGTAGTGTCTTCAAATCCAGAGGAGTTCACAGTAGTTGCTGGGGGTTTAACAGGGCCCAGCAAGGCACAAAGTACATCTGCTGCTTGGAGTACCAAAAGCAAAGGCAGGCAGCACTAAGACTTGTCATAAATCGGAACAGTCACTGCTGTTATTTCCACTCCAACTTCCGAAGCGACTGCTAGTCAAGAAATTGACTGTTCTAATGTATGCTCTTAGTTCCATTTTGGGTGCAAATGTGTGGTAGGAGAACAATCTCCTGGCTCAAAGTTGATAGTAACACATTAGCCCTTAAATGTGATGGAAGTTGAGAATCCAAAAATGTCATCTATGATTCTATGATTGCTATTATTATCATTATTCTTTTACTTTTATTTCGTGTTTTCCATCTTAAAAATAAATTTTGGAGAAGGTTTAACAGCAAGGGGAGTGGATTAAGGAGAGTGATGGAAGGTGACAGGAGGTGTCTCAGTGAGAAAGAAGGAAAACACTCTGGGGTTTCATGGAAGGAGCTTGGCGGTTTGAATTGCAGCCAGAATAACTAAGAAGTTGAGATACAATGGGCACAAAGTGAGACACAGAAGGATTCATCTGAACACCAAGAAATTCTTCTTTACTGTGGGGGAGACCCTGCACTGGCATTGGTTACCCAGAGAAGTTCTAGAGTCTTCATCCTTGGAGATATTCAAAAGCTTTCAGGACATGGCCTTGGGCATCTGGCTTTAGCTAGCCTTGCTTGAGCAGTGAGGTTGAAGCACATGACCTCCAAAGGCCCCCTACAACCTCAAATGTTCTGCGAGATGTAGCCATCAGAAAAGCCAGGAAAGCCCTCATGTGCCAATTGCCAGTTAGCACTACCTCATAGCTATGCATTTGCAATGCATATGAGGAACTTTGCCAGTGACCTTCAAGTGTGACTTCAGCCAAAGTGTTGTTATAGGGAGCAGAACTTCAAAATTGGAAAGTTCCAAGTTGTGTGGAGAAAATAGAATTTAAGAGGAACTGTCTAGCTATGCAAAGGCTGGAAAAGGGTCTTCTGGATCCTCAGAAAAAAAAAAACCACCACATATGTCCAGGAAATCAGTAGCCAATTAAGGTTTTATCCAAAATGCAATTCCTTCTAAAGGCTGGGGAAACAAATTCACCTCTGCTGTGGAGGCTTGGCAAAACTGTCAGCTCTGCTTTAAGACTGAAGCTGTCCAAACACCTTTGAAACGTTTCTGATACAACCTTTCAGTCATAACCATCAGGAAAAAGAAACAAAGCCTGAAACTGTGTTTGAGAGAAGAGTAATTCACCAAAAGTCTCAGAGAGGACCAAACCACCCTGTTAATCTGTTCATCTACTCTCCATCCATGGCAAGGTCTAAGCATTCCTCACAGTGCAATGAGTTCCTGGGTGACACATGGGCAGCAGCAGAACATTTTCCACTCCTAGGGAAAGGAACAAGGTACTGCATTTATGTACTTTCTTGCCTGCGGAGCACTGAGGACTTTAGAGGACATTTTGCCAGAGATCTTCCAGAAAAAAGAGACAGCTGGAAGGGTGGACTTTTTTCCCCAACAAAACCATATGAAATATTCCATCATACTGAAGGCCCTGTTTGGCAGTGGAAGGTTGAGTTATTCTGTGAATCAAGGAAGTTGCTGGTCTCTGGTGTGAGGAGGAGCGCACGTGTTGGAAAGGGCTTTGTAGCGGAGGCTAGCTGCGGAGCTAGTCCTCTGCAGGCACCAGAAAACAGGCTGGATTCATGAGAACACAAGGAAGAGGGAGAAAGGCAGCAGCTGCTGAGTTTGCCAGCTGGACTCTTAGGAAGACAGGGCACACATCTGCGTTTCTGAATGCTTATCCTCTTTACAGGCTTTGTCCTCAAAGATTTCCATTTGCTCCAAAGTGTACCAAGAGACTGAGGGATCTCCAAGTAACCAATGTCCACAGGACTGCAGTGGGCAACTTTGTGCCTGTTTCTCTTTAAAGGCAGCAAGCTGGGCTAGCTTTAGAGACTGTGCGCTCCTCCCTGTTGGTGCAATTGCATCTTTAACCCTTATGAACATTTCTGAGGCCCCCATCACTGCAGTCTAATCCCTTACGATACTAAACCCTTGGGTGGGGAAACGTGGCTCATTTTAGGAGCACCACCAGCCTCATTCTCAGACCTCTTCATTCAAAGAGGTGGGAATTCCAGGTGGGTTCCTTAGTGAAATACTCTGCTCTGCAGCAGGACACTGATATGGTGACAAAGCATATGGTAACTGTGGAAAGGCAACAAGATGCCACGACATGTGATGCCTCTACCCTCTATCTGCAAGAACAGGAGTATCAGCACTTGAAGAGGTATCTGATGCTTCATCAGATAGAAGCACAAGGTCTGAGACATGTCACCAGTTTTGAGTCAAAGCAGACTAGCTTTTAGAAGTCAGACCTGTATATGTCTGGTTATGAGTTACATTAAGTTTGCTGCTGGTCTAGTAGCTGAGCAGTGCACAGCTGGGAGAAAACAGTCTGCACCATAAACATAGGCTCTGCTCTTTCCCTGTCTTATAGTTGATTCAGAAGCCAGCTGACTGCTTGGACCTGACATGGCAGGGAGCCACAAACCACAAGGACAAGGCTCAGCTCCTTTGGCATTTACTCAAAGTTTGTAGAAGAGGAAAAGCTGGACTTAAATTGATGTCTCTCTCCAAGCATCCTTGGAGTGTTGACAGCTTCTAAGTACAGATAGAGCAGAGCTGCTGCCATCAAAACCAGCTCTTTCTAGTCACCTGAAACGAAGGGCGCAGTTGAACCAATCCTCCTAAGGCCCAGCCTGTGTGGGGCCACACATCCATCCCAGCTGAGAAACTAATCTGAGGCTCTGATGGGGTGCTTGCTGCCTTGCTATTGTTCTGGCCCCGAATAGCCATGTAATGTCACTTCTCATCTGCCTTCAGAGGCGTTCAGCACCCACACATGAGATGTGCTGTCAATGCAAACCCAGGATTGTGAAAAGTGACTAACGGCTCTGTGCATCTGGTTTTGAACAGCTATCCTGTGCTGATCAAAGGAAATTTGTTTTGTTAGGAACAAGAAGAACAGCAACAAAAGTATGAATTCTTGTATTTAATATGTAGAAACTATAATTAGAAGATTAAAGCACTCGTTTAGCAAGATTTAAGATTGCTAAAGGCTAAATGTTTTTGAGTCTCACTGAAGACAAAGAACAAACAAACATCCAACTTCTGCTTAAGAACAGACATCTTAAGCAGTTGGATAACTGGATTTGAGGAAGAAGGAAAAAGGTCCTTTCAGTCAGGTTGCTGGAAGAAGCTCACTCATGCAAACAGAGCTTTCTTGCTGCTGCTGGATCATTTTTCTGCTAAAAGAAGCATATGGAGAGGATAGGATGACAAAAACCTGCTTTATCACTTTACAAAAAAAAAAAGATAAATGCTTGCTGTGCTCTGGAAAATGGGGTGGCTGGATGGTGAGTGAAGGACAAAGGGAACTTCTGAAAGGCTTATCTTCACAGTCAGCATGTGGCAGACCTTGCTAGAGGCTCCTCTTCTTTTCAGCTTACCACGGCAAAGCAAACAATCATTCAGCACCTTCTGAACACCCTTGCAAAGTAGCGCCCACAATGACCAGAGATGGAGGAATCTGTGGGTTATTTATGAGACAGTTTCGTATGAACCTCTCTTTTGCTAGCACAAGATATCCTCAAATTAGCTGGATGCTAGGAAGGCATTAAATTAGAAGGAGGATGAATTTGGTACAATACAGCTTGCTGAAATTGTATGCCAGTAGGCAATCAGTGGCTCTCTGAGAGGTGCTTTCTTTGTTACAGAGGACTAGTGCAAGGTATGCTTTCTTCAAGTGCTCCAGGTTTTTGGGAAAGGGTTAGGGTTAGGGTTATCAAGCAGCATGCTGAGATACAAAGGAGTTTTCTTTCATGTGGGACATAGCTGAATGGTGGAACTCTGCCACAGGGTACTGGGAAGACCAAAAGACCCCAATGCACTGATGGCTGGAGGATTAATATACTCTAGTCCAGATTTAACTTTCTACTCCAGAAATCTCTATTTTTTTTTTTCCTGGAAATGGAGAAATTATGATAGGGAGGGAGAATAAGCAAAGGAGCTAGGAAGATAAGCAAAGAGAAGCATGAGTCAGTCATGCCTATTTCTCACACATATTCTTCAAGCTTTGCCTTACTGAGTGCTGCTGGAACAGCTGTGAAATCTTTTGATTCAAGACAGTAAGTCCAGTCTTCACTTTGTATGTTCTCATTGGTGACACATATTAAGATTAGAAATCTGTGTATGAGATGCAAATTACCTTGAATGTTTCACACATGTTCAGCTCACATCCAGCCAGTGCTAAGAGCAGAAAGTACACACACGATTCATAGACATCGCTACTTACTCAGTGCTGATAGCCATAAGGGATGGCTACACATCTACTCTTAAAGACTACTACTACCTTTGTAGATAGTATGTAAGCAAATGCTGATAGCCATATGTGACTGTCTTAAAGACATATGTGACTACTCTTAAAGAAACTGCTACTTTGTAGATAGTATACAAGCAAATGCTGATAGTCATATGTGATGGCCACATACCTACTCTTAAAGACCACTACCTACCTTTATAGATAGATAGTATGTTAGCAAGTTTACACTTCATTTGAGCAGCCCCTTCAGGTTTACATGGCTGGTTAAGGCTTAGAATAGGTGGGAGGACATTTTAGGTATTTGCTGTCCAAGTTAGAAAATTTCATTACAAAAGTTTGTCAATGAAATAAGCTCCAGGAGAAGCTCATCAAAGTTCAATTTGATAACCACAGTCATCTAGTCAACCTTTGCTACAATCTGTCTTGACCCTAAAAATGAGACGAGTCACTGGCCCAGTCATGGCCTACATGCTGAATTAATTCCCCCCTAAAAAGCCCCAAAGAAGGTGAAATTGCATACAGGGCAGTCAGCAGGTTTAGTGTTTGCATTTTCTTAACTGAAGCTAAACATTTCTGCCTGCGAGAGGACAGCTGACAGAGATCCAGTTCCGCACAGCTCAGTTTGGAGATGCAGAGACTGAGCTGACTGCAGAGCATGCACAAGCATTATCGCCGCGAAGCCGCCTGGCAGCTGCCTTTTCAAGGGGAAGAAGATGCAAAGCTGGTTCCGCTTTACAGTTGATGGAGGAAACAAGAAATCCCTTCTGGTGTTTGGGTGGAAGCCAGACATGAATGAATGGAAATATAGCTCTCCATTTTTCTCCCACAGATGAAGGATGTGTGTCTTCCTCCCTGATTTGGTGCAGGGAACAGGCTGCTGTCAGCTGTTTGAAAATCAACACAGAGTTTTGAAGGAAGCTACCATTCACTGATGCAAGCAGCATACTAAAATCCCATCACAAACACAAAACCTGGGGAATCTTCCCTCAAAAAACTCTTCTCAAGCTTTAAGAAAATAACTTGGGGAACAGATGAACCATTCCTCTAATGAAGTGATTATTCAAATCACAGTGGAATAAGAGCTAGTGGGCAAATAAATAAATCCATTCTCAGCATCTCAGAACTCCCGTTTTGCTAATTATGAATGTTTCGAGTTCTGCACTAAATTTAGGAGCTCTGCCTGGAATCTTGGCTCTGTTGAAGTTAATGGGAGTCTCTGTCAATTCGAGGGGGTTCTAAATTTAGCTAAATGAATTTTCTCCTCAGTAGTTTGGTCCTTTCTTACGGTTTTGCTGACATTAGCCAAAATTACACATCCTTGTATTGACGGCCAATGCTTGGTTATTTTACATTAAGTATTTGCTTGAGCCAGTATTTAATTATTCTTTCCCACAACCCAGCTTGTTTTCACAGATCTGAGAGAGACCTTTGCAGTTTGGCAATTCTGAGGTGCTCCTGCAAAACTGACTGAATATATTCAGTATTGAATACTTAAAAGTCTCAGTCACAAAGGACTTCTGAGCTTCCAAAACAGAGTGATCTGTAAATTGCTTACAAAAGTGTCTAGCTTTGACTGACCTGTAGTGCGATAATTTGTCTGCTGGGATTCAGTTCTTTCAAAGTTTCCCAATCCAGACTAGACTCCTCTCTTATTGTACAATGGGAGACTTTCAGAGATAGAAGTAGTTTGCTGAGTGGCTCATTTTCAATTTCCTTCTGAATTAGGGCTTGATAAAAACTGGAAGTTATGTCATAAGCTGCTAGATGTGAAAGTATTATGATTATTAGAATTATTAGAATTATGATTATTAGAATTGCTAGAATTTCCACTAGTGAAGTTGGGGCTAAATCAGGTAAGAGAAAGCAAAGACTTGAGGATGTCCCCAAATAACCTGCACCAAAATAGACTAGCAAGAGACAGCTGTAATGACCAAACTGTAATATTTTATGATGCAAAGGCAAGGAACCAGACACTGGGAAGACAGACTCAAGGGAATTGTGTTAATCTTCATAAAATACTGTTTGGTAACAGGAAAATGCAATACAAACTGGCAGCATTTTAACTCCAGGAGTTCTAGCATTGATGAACCACATTTCCAGTCCAACCTGTGAGAAAAAGAAAATGCAAAAGGGATTTATCTTTTTTTGTTTGTTTGTTTTTTTGGGTTTTTTTTGAAAGCTGCAGAGAATGATGAGGTTTATCTGCACCATACGATGGAGAATTGTGCAGAAAATCTCAAATTAGCTCTAAATGAGACAGTGAAACAGTTTGCCTCCTTTAAGAGGTAAATCAGTTACTTACAGAATATTAGGGGCTGCAGGGAGGCCTCCAGAGATCATCCAGTCCAACTTCCCTGCCAAAGCAGGGTCACCTGGGACAAGCCCCACATCCAGGCATGTCTTGAAAGTCTCTGGAGAAGGAGACTCCACAACCTCTCTGGGCAGCTAGTTCCAGTGCTCTCTGACCCTGGTAATAAAGAAGTGCCTCCTCATGTTGAGGTGGAACCTCCTTGTATTCTAGTTTGTACCCTTTGTTCATTGTCCACCAAAACCAGCCTGGCACCTTCAGCTTGACACCTACTCCTCAGATATTTTTGGATGTTGATAAGATCCCCTCTCAGCTTTCTCTTCTCCAGTCTAAACAACCCCAGGTCTCTCAGTCTTTCTTCATAGCAGAGATGTTCAAATCCCTTAATCACCCTCATAGCTCTCTGTTGGGCTTTCTCCAGCAGGTCCCTGTCACCCTTGAATTGAGGAACCCAGAACTGGACACAGTATTCCAGGTGTCGTCTCAGCAGGGCAGAGTAGAGGTGGAGGAGAATCTCCCTAGACCCGCTGGACACATTTTTCTTAATTAATGCCACAAATGCATCCATAATACTGCTGGGATTCAGCCTGGTATCTTTTCAATTTGGTTTTGGGTCTAGGATTTCCTTTCTGTCTTCTCCTGTCACTGTAATGGCTGAGTGCCTTACCAACAATATTAAATCTATCCGGAGTGCTGCATGTACAAAAGGCAAAATCATCTTCTATCCTTTGCTGAGGGTAGACTTAGGACGAGGCACCAGGGACCTAGCTTTCAGTGATGTTTCTGGACTTGTGTGCTAATGATTGCTACAAGGAAATGTGGAAAAGTAATGTTGAATATTTGCAAAGCTGGCTTTGTGTGCAGCCAGAACACACCAAAGCACTCAAACATCCCAAAAGGGCCCACACCCCTAGATGTCCGCTGGGTTTTCAGGCAGGGCTGTCTTCAGGGTAGCTCCATGTGCAGGAGGCGTGGGGGAGGCAGATCACTGCTCCAGGTGATCCAGGTGAAGCCACTGGCTTCAGTGGGAGTTGAATGGACATAAGATCTTAAATTGATTGCCTGTGTGAATGACCTGCAGGCTGCTCCTGATGCCAACTGGAGGGGAAGATGAAGTCTCCAGACCTTAAACTCTATTTTCACACAATATATGGTTATGGATTATAAACGAGGAGCCCACTGGAAATACTTAAATGTTCAGGAAACACTTGAGTCCCAAATTTCAGAAAGCTGGAGAGATCTTGGAGGACATATGACACTGACACATACCTGTCCCTTCTGTATACTTTTCTCAGCATTGTTTGCTGGGTTACACAGATTTGCATTGTAATTCAAATGTTGATATTGTCTTCAGATTTCTTGTCCAAATACAGGGTGGAGCAACCCAGAGTCTGGTGGCTATCAGAGCTGGGTTTGGTCAGATTTCTCCTAGCTAGTATTTGAATCAGAGTCTATAATAATATAATCTGAGTGTCTTTTACAGATGGGTAGTAAAGGCGGAAGATGTTAAAGAGTTAAAAGTCATGTAGGAGTGATCCAGGTTCCCTGCTGTCCATGACTGTCATCCCTTGATCTCTGGCACCACCCCTGAGGAGATCCAGTTGCCACAAGATATTGATCTAGCCTGGCTGTCCCACTTGCCTCTATTCATTGACTTCATAAGAGTCAGAATCTGTCTGCCTGGAGGGTGAAGATTAATGGTTTATCATTCTGTTGAACTCGGAACCTCTTAAATCTGTGAGCTGAATAAAGCTCTGACAGTGTTCTAGCCAGCAGTTTTACCCACAGGTATGTACCTATCTGTGTAGTCAAATTTGGTTCATCTTCCTTCCTACTTACCCATCATACTAAGCAATCAGGAGAGCAAATCTCAAGATTTTACCTTGCCTGCTTTAAACATCTTTATCCCATACATGTAACATCAGAGAGAATGTAAGAGCTGTAGCAAAGGTCAAAGACATTTAAGAGTAGTGAGTGCAACGCCGAGAGGAGCTGTTGAGAACTCAAGGAGATATCAAGGCTCTTGCAGATTTAGGTTATTGACTTATCAACTGATGCACTGTGCAACAAGGATTTTCCTGCTACAAGTTTTGTTTAGAACTGGCAAATCCCTGCAAAGCCAGTTTTACCTTAACCCTGTTCATACTGATGTAACAGTCAAAGTCCATTGAGATGCTCTGTTGGTCTCTGTATTGACTAACAGCTTCATTTCATGGTGAAGTTTGATGCTTGTAGCACCAAATCTCATCCAGATAAGAACCTTTAAAGACATCAAGTGTGGGTTTGCATTCAAACCTTAGGACTTTTTAATATGCCTCATTAAAAATACTGGATGTGATTCAAAAACTCTGGTGAACGCATTAGACCAGCTAACACTGAGCTAGTTGAACTTTTTTAGGTGTACAATTTATTTACTCACAAACAGTTTCTGAAAGGGGCTTAAATTCCTGATAAATAAATAAATTCAGATACACAAAATAAGATAAGCTTAAAGTCTGTTTGTGAGGGTCCTCCCAACACACAGGCTCAGCAAATCATTCTGAAACTAATTTAAAGTTCATCAGACTCAAAATGAAGGAATTGCAAATTTTATTTCTATGTGTCAGAGAACATTAACCAGCCTATAAATATTGTAAGGTCCCTTCCCACCTCTAACATTATATGATTCTGTAATCTAAGTTTTCAGTTATTTTTTGCCATGAGAGGAAAAAGTTTTTTGTGTGCCATTAATGAAGTTACACTCTGTTGTGGGCACAAATATTGCATCTGAAATCACTGCTGTTTGTAAAACTCGGATCAACCTCCTAAGCAATATTTAGGGAAGCTGTAAAAAACTCCTACTGAATTTGGTGGGAAAACAGCTTCACCAGAGCAGATATAATCTTATTTAATGGAGCTGCTGCAGTATGCTGTAAAATGCCTAGGTCTTAGCTCTCCAAGCATCTGAAAAGAGACCTTTAAAATCTGCTGTGCTTTGTTTTTGGAGCTTCCATGCATGTTTTATCATGTTGTGAACTTAGCAGGGACCACTGTGAACACCACTTGAAAAAAATGAGTAAAAGGAGCCCTTCCAAAACGAGCAGAGTAATATTTGTCTCCTTGCAAGGCTAGGATGTAACCAGACCCATGTTCTTGCTTACCTGGAGGACCAGACTTCACCATATACAGAGGTATGGTTGCTTGTAACATGCCTGTGTTAAACTCAGAACCCTCAACCTAAACTTACTGCACAAAGACAAGTGTTCATAGCATGGAGTACAGTTGTTAAAGACTCATCTCAAGCCACGGGTGAAATGCTTCAGCTGGGGCTTATGCAAAGAAAACAGAATTGTTTGGGTTGGAGAAGACCTTCGAGATCACTGAGTCCAGACATTGACTTAATGCCACCATGGCTGTGAAACCATATCCCCAGGTGCCATGTCCATATGTTTCTTGGACACCTCCAGAGATGGTGACACCACCACCTCCCTAGGCAGTTGGCTCCAATGCCTGACCACTCCTGCAGGAAAGAAATTCTTTCCAATCTCCAACTTAAACCTCTCCTGGCACAGTTTCTTGTTGAAGTTCTTGAACAGGGCTAAACTGAAGACACACTGAATGTCCACATTCGGTTCTGTAAGAGCTGTGAGGGCTCAGGATATACTCCCTGATCAGCCTCAAATTGTCCAGGTCAAAATAAAGCAGAGAGAAAATCCACAGAGCACAACCAGTAATGTTACTTGTTTACTGTTTGGAGAAGAATTTTAAAAGGGAATTCTATTCCTCTTAGCCAGAAGTGACTTGATTTTGTCGAAGAACAGCAGTACTGAGCCATTTTCAACAGCTGATGTCCACTTCATCTTCGTAAATCTGGAAGCATGAAAAGAGATAAGCTCAGGCTTTCCAGGCAGTGACACCAGGCAAAGAAGGCCACTTGCACCACCTTGATCTGTGATACTCTACAATTGTACACAGACATAGGCAGTGTGTATGAAATGAGAGGCAATTTAGGCTGCTTTAAGGGAAATACTCTTGTTGCTGACTTCTGCTAATGTCACTAATTGAGATTGCAAAGACACTGGGGAAGGGACTCGGGTGCTGTGAACATGAGATTACAGTGAATTGTAGTAATAACTTCCTGGGGAAAGTAACACTTTTTCTCCGTGCAGCGGTTTAGGACTGCCCAGTGTTTGGTGCTGCTGCACTTAGATGTAGCTTCTTGGCCTGGCAGGGTTATTCAGAGCACATAGCTGAGATGCTGTGTAGAGATGGTAGAATGGCCAAAGTTACTAACTTCAGCTGAGTCTACACTGAAGGTCAAGTGTGACCTTCAGTAAACATCCTCTCTACTGAGGGCAAGAGACAGCACTAGTTTTTGCTCTGGTGAGAGACCCCTGACACCAATTCCAGCAGCAGCAAGTGTTCCTTAGGACCTGGATCACAGTGAGTGTCTGTGCGCTCAGTTGCTGGCAAGAGGCAAATCCATTTCAGCACCGTGCAGACTGTGTGACATCCAGCCCAGTGACAGCCAGGACTGCCGGGAACAATGTGGCTGCTTGCTTTCAACCTTCCTGACCAATGCCTCTCCTGAGTGCCTAGGGAGCCCCAGGACTACATAAAGAGCCCCACTGGTGCATGGCCATGCATTCCAGTTCATGCCAAGCACTCCTATAGCTGTAGAGGGCAGCCTGAATCCAGCTCCCACTTTTCTTCGTTGCATAAAGAAACTAGGTCTGGCAATGGTGAATAGCAGATACTCTGCCCTTGAATTCAAGATACCACCTAAGTCTTCAGCACATCTGAGCAAAGCCCCTAATTTACCTCTCCTAGAAAGACCTGAACTAACTGTGGATCCCACAGATAAGTGGATCACTGCTGCTAAGGTAGTCCTGTCCTTCTGGTTTGGGTCTTTCTCTTGAAACTGCCAACAAAAGAACTAATTTTATCATCAGACTTTTCTGTGCTCAGACAATCTCCATCAGGAAAGAAATGAGGAGTATTTAGCACTGCTCTCTAGACAGCTTCTAGAAGACAGAAACATCTGATTGTGGCCGATCTGTGCCAGATTTGGTTCACTTACTGTAGAAGAAAAGCATTCAAAGACTTCATCGCTAGGCTCAGACTACATAAAAAACAGGTCCATTTTACACCAGCAGGATTTTCTGGAGCTTTACAAAAGTGCAGAGGAAGAAAGGTTTGAAGACCAAGGTAAAAGCAGAGGCCACATGTACAAAGAAAAACAAGAGAGACATAGGATATAATTTAAAAACAAACAACAACAAATTAACAAACAACAAAAGAACCAAACCAGAATTCTCTTTATTGTTCTATATTCTCAATACCTCTTATTTATTGACTAAAAATGACATGGCAATGAAGAGATATTCTTCATGAGGAGGGAAATGCGGGAACAGAAGCAGTCATGATTATTTCCTCTTGCCTTATCTTCCAGTTTAATATTTGATTTACCATACTGTATGATATCTGTTGTTCATATACTGTACATATCATCATAGTATCAGGGTCAACAAGGGCATGAGCCAATTTGATTTGCCAACTGTTCTGCTGCTAGGCTAGGACTTAGAGCAAGCAGGCTTTGCTCACCAGGTTCAAGTGCACAGCCCTTGTCTTCTATAAGCTTCAGCTCCCCCTAAATCCTATCTGTTCAGCTGTGCAGCAGTTTTCTGAGACGGAAAATAAAATAATCTCATGCAAACCTGGAAAACTTTACTTGTAACCTCAGGATTTCAGGCTGGAAGTTTTAAAATTATCTAAACTTGAAAGACAGAAGAAACCCTTTGTTTTGACCTTCACCCAAAAGAACTCATCACACTCTAGGCAGGTTAACTCATCCTGTTTTGGTAAGATAACAGGTTAGAAAGTAAGATCCACATATTTAATATCTCTTTGAGGAAGATTCATAAGGCTAGTAAAGAACAACAGCACAAAATAATTCCCTCCTTTGCATTCCCGATTTGGACAAAAACTCCCAGCCTTGCACATAGCACTCAGGGACTGGAATCAAAGATTTTCCTGTAGAACCAAACCAAGACAACAACAAAACCAACAATCTAACCAACCAAAAAAACCCTCTCCCC
>WBNM01039176.1:25400-165475 GCA_013399055.1 Ramphastos sulfuratus | reverse complement strand
GCCCCCCCCCCCAAAAAAAAAGACAAACAAAAACCCAATCAACCCCAAACAAAACAAAAGGCAAATAAACAAACAAACAAACCAAACCCAAGCAAACAAGACCCCCAAGAAGAGGGACTAATTTACTGGGAAGAGAAGCAATATAGCTTTGCCCTCTGCACTCCCTTGCATGTATTGCCTCTCCCATACCCTTCCCACATCCCATGGTTCTGGAGATGGTGCTGATTCAAACTTTGGATTTTTGTTCACGTCTGCAGTGTCTGCTACTGCTCTGTAAATATTGCAGCTGTTTTTTTCCTATGAAAAGAGACACACAGAATGCAAACACATCAGTTTCCTGCACATAAGCCTTGAAAACTTTTATTTCAGTGGTGCAGCAAGAAACTGTGTTAGAAAGTGAGACAGGAGTCAGCCTTAGCTGTGAAGATTAAAAGCAATCAGAGTTATCTATTCCAGCAGCTTCTCCCAAAATTTTGCATCAAGAAGGGTCATGGATAACATGGCACTCAGCTTCCCTGTCTCCTTGTGCTGATTCAGGATGTAACAATTATTTCACACCTGGTGAATGTGTGCGGATTGTGGAAGGTTAAAGTATTTTGCTCACAGATCCCTTGCGTTCCCCAGCATATTGCCTCACCCTGCATACCATCCAGAATCCACTGACTTTGGCTTGAGAACAAAACTAGAGCCAAAAAGGGGAACTTTAAGCTTGAGGAGGACCCCTTTGCAATATCACACTAACTTTTCAAAACTTTCAATCAGAGCTTCAGTGCTCAGCAAACTTCAGTGCAAGAGGATTCAGTAAGGTGGCACTCAGTTTCTACAGTATGTGATAGGATACAAGGGCTTTGCAAAGCCTCATCCAGGCAATGCCCCCAGTGAGTCAGTGATGCTGAAACTGATGGGCACCTCCTTTTTCAGAATAACTTCATGCTACAGAGATTTCATTTATGTCTTGCTCCACTATACCATGAACCCCTTCTATGAAACATAGCACAGAGTCAGAGAATATTAGGGGTTGGAAGTGACCTTGAAAGATCATAGAGTCCAACCACCCTGTCAGAGCAGGATCACATAAAGCAGGTCACATTGGAATACATCCAGGTGGGTTCTGAATATCACCAGAGAAGGAGACTCCACAACCTCTCTGGGCAGCCTGTCCCAGTGCTCTGTCATCTGTTCTTCCTTATGTTCACATGGAATCTCCTATGCTCCAACTTGTACCATTGCCCCTTGTCCTGTCATTGAACATCGCTGAAAAGAACCTGGCTCTGTCCTCCCAACGCTCGACCTTCACATCCTTATAAGCATGACCGAGATCACCTCTCAGTCTCCTACTCTCCAAGCTCAGGAGCCCCAGCTCCCTCAGCCTTTCCTCAGAAGGGAGATGTTCTGCTCCCTTCAGCATCTTTGTCGCTCTGCATCAGACTCTTTCAAGCAGTTTCCTGAGGTCCTTCTTGAACTGAGGGGCTCAGAATTTGTCTGCTTCTTTATCAGGGTTTGTTCAGAAAGTGAACACAGGGAATTGATCTTCCCACAAGAGGGGCAGAAGGGTCAAAGCAAGTGCCTGGCTATGCTCCTTAACACTTTGGACTTGGCGTGCTGCCCAGGGTCAAGGTCTGCCTCTGAAGAACTCTGAAGTTCTGAAGAGGAGGGTAGCCTCCTGTGCACTCCTTGGGCTCTGTGCGTTGTGCAGACTACCCAGCAGATGGGCTAATCCAGCAGACCTGATGGAAAATGAGGTAACACAAACCAAACGAGTCATGGCATGCTTGCTGCTTCAGCAAAGCCAGATGTCCCTGCATCTTCACTCACTTTCTGGATTCCTACTCACCCTCTCTGGTATCAGTCTTGCCCTTACCCTGCCCTGAAGCAATTCTTCCACCTTCCCCTTACCTTTGGATTTGTGGTCCCTGTGTCTCACTTGCATGTACTCTCTGACTAGCTGTGTTTAATGGCCAGAAAGCTCTCTACAAAACTGTTCCCAGTGATAAATTTGGTGCTTCAGTCATTCTTCTCACAAACAAACCACAGGAGCACCATTTATGGCAGCAGCAGCAAACCCCATGTTAGATAGAGCTTTACCACATGTCCTCGTAACTGAGAGCCAGGGATATCTCGCTCTTCAGTCTGCTACATTTATACTGATGTTACACACTTTTTCCATCACTGAACAGCCCTTGGCCATGATGCTAAGCTTCCTTAGACCCCCAAGACAAATTGTGTATTGTCCCTAGCTTGCACTAACCTCAGATTGCTTTGGAATTATGTGGAAGAGTGCCAGCTAGCTTGGGCTCTGCTTGGGACAGTTTTAACAGTCTAGCATAGTAGATAATAAAATTTTACCATCCAGTGACATTTCCTGGCAGTACAGACACCCCAGGGAGCCCTGTTAATCACTGGCCAGTAGAAGAATCATTCCTTAGAGGTCTGTGGAGAGGATATGTGGCCAGAATGTGCCTTTTTGTAGCTATAGAAATGGGAATTCTTTCTGTTGTGGTGAAATTCTTCCTGCTTTCCTGTCTCTCTCTTCAATGAGAATGGCTGTGTGGAGAGGGAATATGGATTTAAACAGAGAGAGCTGAACATCATTTGACCATATCTGTACATCAGGACAGGAGTCTTGTCCCTTCATGCCCGCTGCTGAGCAATTCTTCTCTATGGTCTCATGAGGTGTTCATGAATGTGTGAATAAGGAAAGGAAGTTGGCCCTTGCAAGGAAGCCCTCTGCACCTTCAAGCAGCGAAGGTGTGTGTTTCCCTGCTGATGTTCCATAGAAAGGGGCCATGTCACATTTATACAAGGAATATGAGAGGTGCATATTTAAGATCACGAGCTCTCTGCCTTGCCAGAAGTTTGATAAGAAGTCTGTGCACTTCTCCCTCCCACCACACACTCGTGGGGGTCTCATGCCTGTACAAATCTGTTTCCATTAACCTGTCACACAGATGACAGTTCATCACGCCATCCCACAGTCAGGCAGGAGAAAATTCTGCAGAGCTGAACGTGCAAGGCACTCAATCCTCCAAGACACTGCTCATATTTTTGAGTGACTTCAGCATTCTCTTAAAAATGGTGGTGATGACCATCATCTTGCACTTAACCTCTGAAGATTAACATCAGGGGCAGCTCCCTGCAAAGGCAGACTCACCAGTTCCCATCAATGCTGATGCAGAAAGAGCTACCTCTGAGATGAGACATTTGGTTACAGCTCTGGGCTCTGGCTGAGACTGTCAGATTTGGGGCCAGCTATGGTCATGGAATTTGAAATGTCAGTCTCCATCCACCTGGAAATTAACATCCCACAGAAGTCAAAATCCAAGCATCATCCTGAGGCAGTTTTAAGTGTTTCTGGCAAGAAGTGGATGTGAACTACTTGCTGAGGGAGAAAAGGTTTATTATGTACGTATCCGTATCTTTTAAAGGGAAGAAAAATGTAGGCTGACTCTGCCTGTCTGATCTTCACCCCTCTCTTGCCTCCCTTAAATTTCTCACATGGTGGGGTTGAAACAGACATTTGCTGTCAGTCCTTGTCAGAAGGCTGCACCAGCTAGTACAAGGCAGACATGTAGTTTCCAGAGGACTATACTTGTTCCAGCTCCTTTTCTGCAACCAGATTGCTAATGAACTCACTGCTTACCCAGTTAGAGAGCTCCACATGGAAAGCTGGGGAGGTGTTTATGGCTCCAAAGGCTCATAAAGAAGAACAGTAAAACGATTCCTGCTGACCACGCAGCAGGGAGTTGAGAATGCAGCTAGCTTTGTCCAGACACTTCATGCTTCCAAGTTAAAGAGCAAACCACCTAATGGCAGCAATACATATGTCCAAGATAAAGCATCAGATCCCTTACTGAGGATTTTCCAGTGCCTTCTGTACTCAGCAAGAAGCAATTTACATGCACTCAGAATTTTACTGTATTTCTTTTCTTAAGCAGATTGCTGCTGTTTAAACAGCTTTTGTTCTGGGTGGTGATGTCACCTTTACTGTCCCAATTATACTTTTTTTTTTTTTTTTTTTTCTTTCCTGGGGATGTAGGGGAATCTTATACTTGTTAAAATTCTATGACTTTAACTTTTTCTGAAATGAGATGCACAATGGATCAAAATTGAGTGAAACGTCTCTCTTCTGAGGAAAGGCTGAGGGAGTTGGGGCTCTTGATATTGGAGAAGAGGAGATTGAGAGGTGACCTCATTCACGTTGATAAAGATGCGAAGGGCAGTGTCAGGATCGTGCAGCCAGGCTCTGCTCAGTAGTGTTCAATGACGAAGGGCAATGGGTGCAATCTGGAGCATAGCAGGTTCCACATGAACACAAGGAAAAACTTTTTCACTGTGAGGGTGATGGAGCACTGGGACAGGCTTCCCAGAGAGGTTGTGGCGTCTCCTTCTCTTGAGACTTTCAGAACACACCTGAATGCCTTCCTGTGTGATCTACTCTATGTGATCCTGCTGAGGCAGGGACGTTGGACTCAATGGTCTTCAGAGGTCCCTTCCAAACCCTAACAGTCTGTTATCCTATGAACTTCTGAATGCCACTTGCCTGACTAAGGGTTTAGCAACGAGATAACCAAAGCAGTCACTTTGCCTTTCAAATCTGAGACCCTATTCTCATGTTGATGAATGGTCCTGGAGACTTACATTGTCTATGCTTTCTTGGAGGAAGACAATTGCAGTAGTAGAGTGCAGATGAAAACCAGTCCCATTGTACACTTCTGGAGACTGGAGGGCGTTAATTAAAATCACGCAGAACTGATGAATGCTTCACACCAGTGCAGCTGCTGCAATGTGAAAAAGATCATCATGTTTTCCAAACCTTTCTGGAGTTAACAAAATCAAGTAAATTATGAGGCAGTAAAATATTTTTAATGTTTTGAACTGCCTAGCACATATTTGTTGCACTGAACAGTATGCAGCAGGGTGCTTGGTCATCTTCATGGAACTGCAGAATCACAGAATGGTTTGAGTTGGAAGGAGCCTTTAAAGGTCATCTAGTCCAACCCACCTGCAGTGAGCAGGGAAATCTTGAACTAGGTCAGGTTCCTCAGAGTCCTATCAAACCTGACCTTGAATATTTCCAGGGCTGAATCATCTACCACCTCTATGGGCAATCTGTGCCAGTGTTTTACCACCTTCATTGTGAAATAATTCTTCCTTGTATCTAATCTGAATCTTCCCACTTCTAGTTTTAAACCATCAGCCTTTGCCCTATTGCTACAGACCCTACTAAAAAGCCTCTCTCCATTTTTCTTTTCTGTCTCCCCTTTAAGTACTGAAAGGCTGCCATAAGAAGAGCCTTCTCTTCTCCATGCTGAAAAATCCCAACTCTATCAGCCTTCCTTCACAGGAGAGGTGCTCCATCCCTATGACTGTTTCCATGGTTCTCCTCTGGACCTCCTCCAACAGGTCCCCCCTCTTGTCTCAGGCTGGGAACTATAGGATTAAAACAAATCCTCTAGGGACTAGAAAATCATTATCCAATCCCATCATTCTGCTATCTCTATAAACTCCCTTTGAGGCCAGTTCACTCTCCTTTCCTCCTCCTCCAGCCCTGTGTCGGGCAGGAGCTGCTTTATCGGGACAAACATGTAAGGAGCAGGCCTGGTTTGGGGCATCCAGAGGCTGTGTTTAAGCCTATGGATGGCAGAGGCATGGAGGGGGGACGACTGGAGCACTGGGGATTATAGATATAGTTTTGGGTTGGGGGAAAATTCAAGGGGGTGGCCATGGATGTTGTATCTGCTTTGTAATTGCTTTCTGTATCTCTCTCTTCAAATATAATTCTGTTTTCTCTCCATTTCTTTTGAGAGCTTCATTCTGTTGTCTCTCTTTAAAAACCACAACACCTCTGCTGAGGGTTTCAAAGCTGGAGCTCCAGATGAGTTCTCACCAGAGTAGAGCAGAAGGGTTGAAAGACCTGCCTTGGCCTGCTGGCCATACTTGCTTTGATGCAGCCCAGGGTATGGCTGGCCGCCTGGTCTGCCAGTGCACATTATTGGCTGGTGTCCCACTCCTCATCCACCATTACCCCCGAGTCCTTCTCCGTAGGACTGCTCTCAATCCCTTCGTCATTCAGCCTGCATTGATATGGAGGACTGCCCTGACCCAGGTGCAGGACCTTGCACTTGGCCTTATCGAACCTCACATAGGTTCACTTCTTAAGCTTGCCAATGTTCCTGTGGATGGCATCCTGTCCCTTGGGCATCTCACCTGCACCCCTCTGCACAGTGTCATCTGCAAACTTTCTGAGGTTGCACTTGATCTCACTATCTTGTTGATGAAGATACTAAACAGTACTGGTGCCAATATGGGCCATTGACCACTACCCCACCCAACCAATTCCTTATCCACCAAACAGTCCACTCACCAAGTCTGTGTCTCTCCAATTTAGAGGGAAGAATATTATGAGGGACTATTCCTAAGACCTTACAGAATTCCAGATAGACAGTATCTGTAACTCTTCCTTTGTTCAGTGATGTAGTCCCTCCATCATAGAAGACCACTAGGTTGGTCAGACAGGATTTGCCCTTGGTGAAGCCATGCTTCTATTAGCATCTTGCTTATAATCAGTTCCTTATAATTCAGAACACTTGTTACTGCTATGAGGAGGGTAAGTAAGGAGTTGTTCTGTCCATCACGTGAGTTGTCTCTACTAAGTAGTCCTTCAAATTGTTCCACATGGAGAAGCTGACTCTGTAACATTCTGCCCCTCTTCAGTCCATTAACAAATGAGATGGCAGCTAGGAGCATAAGGATACATCTGTTGGGGAGGGGGCGAACAGAGCTGCTTATCATTTTCATTGCCTCTTTTCTTATTTTCTTTTTTACTTATCCAGTAGTTCTGCAGTTGGGACTGAGATCTTCCACTTTGATGTTGCATTAATGTTGATTGGAGGGCTGGAGCACCTCTCCTATGAAGACAGGCTGAAAGAACTGGAGCTGTTCAGCCTGGAGAAGAGAAGGCCCTGTGGAAACCTCATAGCCACATTTCACTATTTGAAGGGGACCTACAGGAAGGCTGGGGATGGAATGTTTAGAAGGGCTTGTAGTGATAGGATGAGGGGCAGTGGTTTGAAACTGGAGCAGGGGAGATTTAGGTTGGACAAAAGGAAGAAGTTCTTTACAATGAGGGTAGTGAAATACTTGTACAGGTTGCCCAGAAAGATGGTTGAGGCCCCATCCCTGGAGGCATTCAAGATCAAACTTGATGGGGCCATGAGTAACCTGATCTAGTTAAAGATGTTACTGCTTACTGCAGGGAGCTTGCACAGGATGACCTTCGATGGTCCTTTCCAACCCTATGCATTCTATGATTCTAAGACTGTTTTTTTCTCATGTCACAGAGGATTTTTGGATACTTCTGATTCTAATGTTCTGTTGCCTGATAAGGTCTGGAGTTCAAATATGTGATACACACTACTGTCGCTTGACTGCTGCCACTGATAATTGAACCATTTCCCTTGTTCACTTAAAGTTACATTTAAAGGGTGAATGAAATCCAGCTGTTACTGAATTCCTTGCATTTAAAAGAAAATTTATGAGAGTAACTGACACAACAACAAAGGCTGTGGTGAACTGAAGCCTTCTTACCTATCTTTTGTATCTCTACCTTTGAGATGATCCTGCTAATCCAGCAAAGAATAACACAAAAATAACACAGGGTTGGAAAAGATCTCCTGGCCACTGAGTCTTTCCTTTCCCATTTCAGGCACTGTGCCTCATGAACTCTTTACTGCCCTACTGAGATCTGCATCTGATCTATTATAGCAGGGTCAGACGTCAGGCACCACCTCACAGAGCCACCATCTCTCCCTTGCATTGCAGTAAAGGCCAAGTTTAAATTTCCTAAGCACAGAAAGACCATTTCCCAGCAGACTAAGAAATTACAGAAGCATCACGTATAAGCTACTCAAAAGCAACAGTTTGCCAGGCTGATAAACCCAGTCCATTTATGTCTCCTCGAAATAAAAGTGGCAAATACTAGGTCAAACGTAAAGGGAAGCAGTAAGTGTGTTAATGAGGCCAGCAACAGCCCGATACACAGAGCAGGAGAAAGCGAGGGCAGGGGGTGGCACTGTTGAAGAGGAGGAGGATTGCATTTCCTCATCTGAATAAGGTGGTGAATTCGATGGGCATCTGCTTACTGGAGAAAGTGTGGCGGACATCTGCGCTAGATCTGTATCATCTGGGATAGCCCCAGCCAGGCAGGACCTAAAAGAGCTGTTTTGCCAAACGTCTTACAGCAGACGTGCAGCCAAAATGGATGTAGGCTCCAACTGTTGTAGGTAGGTGATGGAAAATTTAGGCTCCATTCAAATTTCAGAGGAAGTTTGTTTGCAGATCTGCTCAGTCAGACATATTGAAAAGTCTTCGGAGGTTCCTGATCACTAAAGTTATATACTGAAACAACTCAAAAGTGTTTTCAGAAACACAAAGTGGAGTCTTTCACACAGTTTCTTGAAGGCCAGGGGCTACTTGAGGCTGTGGCCTTTGAGGGTGCCCATGCGGGTGGTGGAGCAAAGCCAGGCAGCTCAGACTCATTGCTCTGCCCCAGTCAGGGAGCAGGGCAGCTGGGGGAGCCCCAGCCCCAGGCATCAGGCACCTCCCTGGGCACAGTCTAATATGTTACAGAATCACAGAATAGTAGGGTTTGGAAGGGACATCTGGAGATCATCTAGTCTAACCCCACTGCTAAAGCAGGTTCACCTAGAGAAGATTGTACAGGATTGCATTCAGGAAGGTTTTAAAAGTCTCTAGAGAAAGAGACTCCACAGTGTCTCTGGGTAGCCCGTTCCAGTGCTCCATCCAGCAACACCTGGGAAGTTACCATAATACCAAGGGCGTTTGTGGGCTCAGCCTTTACCTTCCTCTATCCTTCATTTATTTTTAAATGGCCAGGCCTGGGTTCAGCTGCTGTTCCTCAGGCTGGGAAATGCTGTATGTTTAGATACACTGCAGGCAACCCTTTGGATGAGAGGAGATAGGATGAAAAGTGTCAGTTGGTGGACTATGAAGTCCTGCTTTCTCAGCACCTTCATGCAGCTGTAGCCCTCAACTGGATCAGAAAAGCTCCCTGAGGACCTGGGACAATCAAAGAGACCTTCACAGAGCTGGCCTTCACACAGCTAAGCTGAGGAGAGGGTGGATATCTAAAGTGGAGCGAAGGAAGGATGCTAAATGTCTTATTTACAACATCATTTCTTCTTGGCTTACAGACTATCAATATTTGTGTATATGCGATATGCTTTGCTAGCTGCCTCCAATTATGTCCATTTTCTATGCCTTAATAAACAAATTTCCTACAACTAGAGAGATGTAGCAGGGGGATGGTTTGCCTGCACAGGGCACTGCACCACAAGCTGGGGTGGGCCTTGCTCAGTCACTTGTGAGGGGCAGTCCTAGGCACACTAAACCGGTCCCTTTTGGCTGATGTTAATTACATGACAAAGAGGCTGCAACTGTCCCTGTATGTTTATCCCAACCAAGTTTGTTTCTGGACACCTTTAACACCTTTGTGAGCTCTGTTATATTAAAAAAAAAAAAAAAAATCAAAGACTCAAAGACACTAAGTGATTCTGCTGTGGAACTGTCTTAGTCCTTTTCTTCTGCTCTTAGACCAGCAGTAGTAAAACTACAATTTGTTACTGAGATAATAAGAATTTTAGCAGGCAATCTTTCTGAATCCTCTCAGGAAAGACAGAGTGGCAGAACACAATTGAGCACCCCAATTAACCTCAGTCTAGTATCATCAATTGGCAATAGAGAAGGCAAACACTAGAAGTTGCCCATGTAAGATCATTTCAGTCCTCTGGCATGACTGTCCATATTTTAGAGACAACCAGAGCTGTGATGAAGACACATCTCTTACCATCTCTACAGGTTAGAAACCAATTTATGGAGCTTTTTCTGACAAAATAACAGTGGCAGGAAAAGTGCAGTTTTGAAACTAGCCCTCAGTCTAGAAGAAATTTGACTTTTGGATATAAATAGCAGCAACACCTGCCTAACCCAAATGCTCATTTTACTTTAAACTAGTTTAATTTAAGCAATAGAAGTTACACTTACTTTTAATGGGCAGCAGCTGTTCATTAAATTTATAATGACATTTAGATACCCTGGTGATAGACATTCAGAAATATCATATACGTAGAGACAGAAATTCATTAGTAGCATTACTGAGATGGCTTGGAAATGAAATTACCTCAAAAAAGAGGCACTTATTTCAGCTCCATCTGCACTTTGAAAACCTGAGTTGTTTTCTGAGGCATGGAAGTACACCGCAGAGTGATGTTATCCAAAGCCCATTCCACAGAAAGTCTGAAGGATTTTCCTTTCAAAGACTTAGACACTGTTAGGGTTTTTCTGATAAATGGCCACAACACTGATATCACTGAAATATCTACTGAATTTACAGATACACAGCTATACAGATACAGATGTGCATTATTTCCATACAGGCATTAGAATTTCTGCACACAACAATAGATACATGCCAGAGCAGCTCTTTGTTTCTAACTGGCCCTGGCCGTGTCCTTCTGAGGCCAGATGGAATATTTTTTTTCAGCCTCACCAGGCAAAATATTTGACCCACACATTAGGGGCTAACACAGAAAATAATTACAGAACTTGAGTAAGTGGGTGGGGTGAAACTCCTTTGCTATGAGGATAGGTTGAGGGAGCTGGCGTTGTTCAGCCTAGAAAAAAGAAGAGTCCAAGGATAACCTGTAGCCTTCCAATACCTGAAGAGATCCTACATGAAGGCTGAAGAGGGACTTTTCCTAACACTGTCTAGCCATAGGACAAGAGAGAATAGATTTTAGCTGAGTGAGAGTAGATTTAAAGTGGTTTAGGAAGAAGTTCTTCAGTATGAGGGTGGTGAGACTCTGGAGTAGGCTTCCCAGGAAGGTTGTGGATGCCTCCTCTCTGGGGGTGTTCAAGGCCAGGCTGGATGAGACCTTGAGCAGCTGAGTCTGGTTGAGAGGCATCCCTGCCCATGGCAGGGAGGCTGGAGAAGATCACAGTATCACAGTATCACCAAGGTTGGAAGAGACCTCAAAGATCATCAAGTCCAACCCATTACCACAGACCTCGAGACTAGACCATGGCACCAAGTGCCACGTCCAAACCTGCCTTGAGCACCTCCAGGGACGGTGACTCCACCACCTCCCTGGGCAGCCCATTCCAGTGGGGAATGACTCTCTCAGTGAAGAACTTTCTCCTCACCTCGAGCCTAAACTTCCCCTGGCACAGCTTGAGACTGTGTCCTCTTGTTCTGGTGCTGGTTGCCTGAGAGAAGAAAGCAACCTCCTGCTGGCCACAACCACCCTTCAGGTAATTGTAGACAGCAATAAGGTCTCCCCTGAGCCTCCTCTTCACCAGGCTAAACAATCCCAGCTCCCTCAGCCTCTCCTCATAGGGCTTGTGCTCGAGGCCTCTCACCAGCCTCGTTGCCCTTCTCTGGACACGTTCAAGTACCTCAATGTCCTTTAAGGTCCCTTCCAACCTAAGATATTCTATGGTTCTATTAGTTTTATGGATTGCACATCAATATCCATCTCTAGTCTCTTAGTTTGAGCCTCTTCCTTATGTCAAGTCCATTTCTCCTGTCTAGAAGCAGTACTGCTAAGAATTCATCTGTACCATCTCATCTACACAAATAAGGAACACGATTCTCAGCCTGGAGAACTGACAGTGTTACTCCTACCCACGTGTCACCAGCATTAATAAGGTAGCCAAGGTCAAATAAGGTTGTTGTGTAAGAGCTCCACAGCATTTCAAGTAGTCTGTACTGACACCTTTGCAACACTTTGTAACTCCAGTGGGATTGGCAGATGTTATGCTTTGCATCTCAGTAAGGAAGTCTGTTGATTAAGGAAAGGACTGAAACATGACTGGGTTAGAAGAAAACATGTAAAGCGACACAAGAACAAGCAGCAGCTTTGCTAGCTTGGTTCAGCAAGGGTGGAAGCAGCACATTGTCATTCCCCTTAGGAGATATGGCCTGGTTGTGCTGCCTACATCTATATTATCTCATAGTGTGTGTCGGCAGGAGCAGATCTATACTGTGAAAGAGACTGAGAACCCAATCTCCACATGGCATCCACCCCAGGGTTTTGGTTTTATTTTGCTTCAGAACAGCTCTAGTTGAGTCCCACAGACTGAAGACCTGCTTGTGGCTGCAGTGCACTAGTTGTGCTACCAGAGAGCATTTTTCACCTTAGTTTCATGCAAAAGGGACACAGTTCATGGCTTCAGAAACTGTTCCACAATGGAAACCAAAGCACAGTAAGCATGAGCTAGGGACATTTGTTTCAAAATACACTTCTGATCCAAAGTAAAGCACAAAAGTAGATAAAACTGTGTAAAGCAGATTTCTAGTGTACAGAAGAGAGAGCTTCCCACTGGAGCTGCTCAGAGGAGGACTGCATTTGAATAGCTCTGATGAATTAAAATCATCACACTCTCACCCAGTTCTCTCTGTGCATCTCTCATTTTTCTCTGCTGAATAAGTGCTCATGTGGCAGGAAACTAACTTGCAGATTCTTTGCTGAAAGTAATGCTTATGCAAGTTGAAGGGACACACATTATCAGAAGAATGTTTTGATTAGTTTGCTGTTCATTAATGGTACACCTTGGGGACTGTGTAGTAAATTATTTTTCGAAGACAAAAGCTGTATTTTTTGAGAATCTAGTGTTCTGAGAATGGTTAATTACCTCTAGCAAATGTTACATATTTATTTGCATCAGGCCCCCATTTAAACTCTAGCACACACTTGCAGGAGATCTGAGGTCCCAGAAGGCTTCTTCCAAGAAAGCTGTCACTGCAGAGCCATTAAAAGTCCTCCTGCAGTTAAAAAGTGACCAGAGTTGTCTGTCACGTCACCCATGAATCAAAGTTAGGGAACATAGAGCAGCTTTTCCACAGAGAACTTATGGCAATGACTTTTTTGAGCACGTCAGCTGGGACTCTTAGTGTGATGAACGTGAGTCTGAATCATGCTTGTTTGGCATGCAGAGGCATTGCCAACCCAAAATTTTGACTCTCCTTCTTTTAATGGCATGCATCTTTTGGGGACCTTTGTCAGAACACCTGGCTAGTCTGACTTCTAAACAGGAGACCTCCTTCTTTTAGTCAAATTAACAGATGGGGTTTGTTGCAAGGAAAGAAGCAGCAATTGAATAGCTTTGTAATTTTTTTTTCCAGGAGAAAAAAAAAGAGTTTAACTGAGGGATTTCCTTCTGTACTGCATTTGAGCACTCCTGCATTTTAAGGGGTACTTTGGTGAGGAAGACAGCATCAGTGTTTTGACAGACACCAGCTATAGGTGCTGTATCATTCAGTGAAAATAGCTGGACTGGCAACAACCCTACAACAAGCTGGTACTATGTAGTTAAACTTGGTTGCTACTATCTAGAGTAGTCTTCATTGCACTACTGCCAGGTGCTATTGTAAGAAGTTTTCTTTATTCGCATATCATCTTGAGGGGGAAATCAAAGAGTTCTTGTGCATTCTCTATTTCCAGGTTCCTGAAGGGATTTATGATCCTTATTTACAAGAGCACTCTCATTCTCTCCACACCTTGCCACTTGCTTAATTTTTCAGTGGGTTTGCACAGAATATGATTTTTCTTTCGCTTGGTTTCAGTTAAAGCTGGTCTGCTCACAAGCCTCATCACAAGTTTCACTCAACTGCTGAGCAAAGATTGATGAGGGTGACTTACCAGTTCAAAATTAATTGAAAGAAAATGGCTCTTCCACTCAGAGATCTCCTCACTTTGTCAGTCTATTAACATCAGACTTGTGGGANTTTTCTCTGCTGAATAAGTGCTCATGTGGCAGGAAACTAATTTGCAGATTCTTTGCTGAAAGTAATGCTTATGCAAGTTGAAGGGACACACATTATCAGAAGAATGTTTTGATTAGTTTGCTGTTCATTAATGGTACACCTTGGGGACTGTGTAGTAAATTATTTTTCGAAGACAAAAGCTGTATTTTTTGAGAATCTAGTGTTCTGAGAATGGTTAATTACCTCTAGCAAATGTTACATATTTATTTGCATCAGGCCCCCATTTAAACTCTAGCACACACTTGCAGGAGATCTGAGGTCCCAGAAGGCTTCTTCCAAGAAAGCTGTCACTGCAGAGCCATTAAAAGTCCTCCTGCAGTTAAAAAGTGACCAGAGTTGTCTGTCACGTCACCCATGAATCAAAGTTAGGGAACATAGAGCAGCTTTTCCACAGAGAACTTATGGCAATGACTTTTTTGAGCACGTCAGCTGGGACTCTTAGTGTGATGAACGTGAGTCTGAATCATGCTTGTTTGGCATGCAGAGGCATTGCCAACCCAAAATTTTGACTCTCCTTCTTTTAATGGCATGCATCTTTTGGGGACCTTTGTCAGAACACCTGGCTAGTCTGACTTCTAAACAGGAGACCTCCTTCTTTTAGTCAAATTAACAGATGGGGTTTGTTGCAAGGAAAGAAGCAGCAATTGAATAGCTTTGTAATTTTTTTTTCCAGGAGAAAAAAAAAGAGTTTAACTGAGGGATTTCCTTCTGTACTGCATTTGAGCACTCCTGCATTTTAAGGGGTACTTTGGTGAGGAAGACAGCATCAGTGTTTTGACAGACACCAGCTATAGGTGCTGTATCATTCAGTGAAAATAGCTGGACTGGCAACAACCCTACAACAAGCTGGTACTATGTAGTTAAACTTGGTTGCTACTATCTAGAGTAGTCTTCATTGCACTACTGCCAGGTGCTATTGTAAGAAGTTTTCTTTATTCGCATATCATCTTGAGGGGGAAATCAAAGAGTTCTTGTGCATTCTCTATTTCCAGGTTCCTGAAGGGATTTATGATCCTTATTTACAAGAGCACTCTCATTCTCTCCACACCTTGCCACTTGCTTAATTTTTCAGTGGGTTTGCACAGAATATGATTTTTCTTTCGCTTGGTTTCAGTTAAAGCTGGTCTGCTCACAAGCCTCATCACAAGTTTCACTCAACTGCTGAGCAAAGATTGATGAGGGTGACTTACCAGTTCAAAATTAATTGAAAGAAAATGGCTCTTCCACTCAGAGATCTCCTCACTTTGTCAGTCTATTAACATCAGACTTGTGGGAGGTGCAGTGATCTGCTATCACTTCTTCTATACCTGCTTTTGCTGGACCAAAGATGGCAATAAGTACTGATCAGCAAAAAGACATCAGAGGCACAGCGTGGTATTAACAGCTCTTGCTCATTAAGGAGAACAAAGAGCCATATTTCAGGGTAACAGCACAACATCTGCCAAAAAACCCTGCACAGAGCAGTTATAAACACAAACGAGTACTTTGTGTGCACATGCAGGCAATGGCAAACTTCAATCAAATAACTTGAGTGAGTAGGTTGCTTTCCAAGCACCTCCCTGGGTTTCAACCTGAGGCACAATGATGTGCACAAATCAAGCAGCTCAATAGCATTACCCTATGGAAATGTGTCCCTGGAGCCCAATGTTCCTTCTTCCTTCTCCAGTACCCCCAAAATGACTCCTGTTAAAACCACAACTCGTTACAGAGATAAAAAGAGCTTGAGGAGTCTCGTCCTTAAATCTTCACCAATTAAGAGGGAAGAAATTTAAAGGCATGATGCACAGAGAAAGCCAATAGGAAACTCTTGTAGTTCTGTACAATATTTCTTCATTTCAGTTCTTCCTCTACATACAGACAAGATCTTAATACCTGCACTTCAGAACTATTGTTATTAATACTAGCAGGGGCTTAGACACACAATGAATCTTAGACAGCAGCCCTCCAGCTGTGGCCTGAGGTCAGGAGGCTGCCTGGATTACACAGGCTGGAGCCAGTGCATCCTCTCTGAAGGAGATATGCAAAAGATGAGTACTCTAGGGGAAAGGCACCTGAGCCACCAAAAGCTGTCTTACAGTTCTCCCTATTTGCAACTCAGCTTAAAATGTTTTTTTCCCACAGAGGTAAGCACTGAGGTCCTCAGGGAAATGAAGGTGACCTTNATTAGCCTCAAAGCAGCACACCTTTCAGGCGTAGGTGTTGGCCAGGCCTCCTTCTTCTGACTCTAGGTGTTACACTGGGTGCTGATTAATGCTGAGCTGGTGTCACAGTTTCCCTGAATCTTGTTCCAAGTTTGTTTGCTTCCTGTGCTGATCATGAAGCAGCCTTTTCATTCAAAGCTCTGATAGGGATCTGCTTCCCCTGTTGGTATCTGCAGCTATCTGAGATGTGGAGATCTGTATTTAGCTCCTGCTTTTGTCCTAATGGGGTTGAACTCTGAGCAGAAGACTCTTCTGTCTGTACATTTATAGGCTTCTTTATGGGCTGCAAAAAAGGTGTCTCCTCCCTGCCATAAAAGCTATTCACTTCTACATGGAAGAGGAGGACAAACACTTTCTCTGGCTAGCGGCTGAGGATGCTCATCTGAGACAGAAGACACTTAAGTGCTACTGGCTGTGAGGTTTGTATCAAGTTATTTTCAATAAAAGACTACTACAGACAATGAGGAGTACATTTTTATAACTGTTTAGGAATTCAAGTGGGCTGCTGAAATGGTTTCACATTTGATAGCTACTGCAAATGAAATAATTTTGTCTCAGCAGGGCCATGCCAGTGCAGCACTTCACACTGGATGGTGTAACTGGACTGGCTTATGCAGTGCCAGCTGGAGCAGCAGAAACAGTGCAGGTTTCTCCATACAGCATTGGGCTGGCATTCAATGGATGCCAGCTCACTGGCACTGACACGTGCATTACTTCTGCAGAAACAGGACCTACTCTGCAGAGTTTTGTTTCCCACCTGAGCCATCTCACTCACACTGATAAAGTCCTGCTGGATGACATCCAGGGCCCTAAAAATTAAAAGCAGATGTGCTTCAGGAGGACTGGCACCTAAGTTCATAGTAGTTTTCTTCTGAGCAAGTAACTGCAGGAACAGTCAGGAGTCTTTTGACTGCATCCTATAGTTGGACGAGTAGCTCCATTATCTTGAATTCATACAACAATTTCAAGAAGAACATAGTGCAGCTTTCCAGCTTAGGGACTGCAGGGGTTTAAAACACACCAATACACTTTCAAATCAGTTTTCTTGTGTCCGTCCATACCACAGCAAGACCTGGCTTGGCACATCATGGAAAAACACAGGGCACTTCAACAAAAAAAAAAAGCCTTGTCAGCCCCTCCAGTTCTCCCACTACATTTCTTTATCCCATTTACAAGACACTGCCTTTTTTTCTTTTCTATTGGTCTTCTATTCTTACCATATTGCACAACTGAAAGATCTGACATCTTTAGCTTCTACGGGATTCATTTTCATCAGACTACTCTAAGAAAGAAAATTCATGAGTGGGAAACTGAAGTACCAGAGGGCCAAAGAGTTCCCAGAGCCATTCAAGGAGTCAGTTCAGGGAGCATGGAGCCCAGACCTCCTAAGCCTAACAGCAGGACCTCAGTTATTCAATCATCCTTCCTTTCAATAGCACCATTTTACATCTCCAGAGATCACTTTACCATGATAAATCCCTTTAATTGTAAAAATATTTATATCCAGTGTACGATAATTCACAACAAGAAAACCAGAATACTTTTACTGAATGATGTTCATTCAGTGTCAGGTATTTAGGAACACCAGAGCCACAGCTCCTTATTCAATAAAGCAGGTACATATTCATTTGAATGAATGCAAGTAAGGACCATTGATTCCTTTGAACCTATTAATTCATTAGCCAGGCAGATTTGTTTTTTAGATAAAGTGGAAAAGAAGAAATATACCCAAGGTGAATTTTGAAACAACTGTGTCAAACTGAAACTGATGCCGGAGTGATCCTTATCTGCAAACTAGGGGATATTTGTTCCATTGCACGTCAGAGGGATAAAACCAGTCTAAAGTCTCATGTTAGCAACTGGCAGCCACTTAAGAGCATTGCACCTGAGAACAGGTTTTATTTTATTGACCATAAAAGTAAACAATGAGTCTTATCATTCTACCACTTAGGCAGCTAAATACTTGGAAATGGTAAGTGTCTAAGCTTTCCAGTTCACAAGTGTACCATTTTTAGTGGGCTAGTGCTTAGTCCTTAGCACAGATCTTGTGAAAAGAAGACATTGTGTTAGCAAATACTCTGGCCATATGTTCTGATCCTTGTTTCCACAATGTGGAGCTGGCCAAAAGGCAGGGACATGAGGTTCTTACAACTCAAGTGGAAATTTTCAAAGTGCTCTGTCTAGTGGGGAGCGCCATGGTCCCAAAGGGCTTTACAACACAGCCCCTAGCAGCTGGATGCTTGTGTGTATGATGGAGCACTCTGAAGCCTCTCTCCTCAGAACATTCATAACTCCTCATACAATATAAAGAAGACTTAAGGACCAAGCAGCCACAGAACTGAGTTTTTCAAATAAACCTGCAAAATTTGTCAGGGATCGTTGCAATAAAAAGCAAGCCAGAGAAAGGGAAGATCCCACAACCTGGTCTTTATCCATCAGCTTGTGTGAAATATTCACTGGGGTGTGGGAGCTGGGATTATACCCTCCAGATCTGCCTACAAGGATCTAAATCCAAGGTGCCTCACACTCTTCAGGGGAGGAAAGCTCTCACTTTCAAATTGTCACATATTCCTGGGGGTGGACGGGAGGAAGAAATCCCACTAGTGGTATTTCCCTTTGGAGCCACTAATTTTATATAGAATCATGAAATATTAATTGGCCAGAAGACAAGCATTAGTTTCTAGATGTTTACTTGGGCAGCAGGACACCTGTGTGTTGGTCTTGCCTCCTGTTACCACCTCAACAGCAGTGAAGCAGAGACAGAAAAGCAGGTCTCTCTTCTGCTTTCTCCTCTTGCTCAGGTGAGTTCTGGGATGATTCTCCTTCTGTTTGGCTGCAGGAATGTGCAGCTACACAATGCGGTGTCAAACAGCTGCAAGGGGCAGATGGAGCAGCACCCCAGCCTGTGGTACCCCATGCCTGCTGTCACGGCATTCACCCCTGCAATTGAGTACCTGAGCAGAAAGGAGAGGGCAAATGTGCTCTTGCCACATTTGAAGCCACAGGAAGAGCACAGGGAGAGGTACAAATCCTGGAATAAGACAGATGTTTTATCAGGGTCCACAGCAACTGGATTCACTGGAGGCAAGAGCAACTGGAATTCTTCTGGGAATCATTCTCCTCTCCCCAGCTCAATATACCACTCACCAAAGAAGGAGGGATTTGTGTGAGACAGTGATAAGAAACAGTGGCATCTAGGACCGCGGCCTGGGACAGGCAGGTCTGGGCTCTGAGATCCAGCCTTCAGCCTCTGGAGGTGAGGGCTCAAGGCAGAAAACCCATGTGCCCCCAGCTTCATAGTTGTCTGCTCTAGCTGTCATTAAAAACATTGCTCTTCCTCGGTTATTTAACTCTGAATCACCTATGAGAACGGGGAATATTCCTTGAAAAAAAACTACCTTTGCCTTTTTTAATCTTATTTTAAAATGTGAGTCATAGACCCAAGTGACTTCGAGAATCTTTGGTTATGCAGAAGAAATGAAAGACAAGAGATTCCTGTGGATAATGAGAATTTGTCACATCTGTGGCATGCCTGGCCATCTCCCTGCATCGCTGGTAACAGGTTTAGGAGGAGGCAGAACCAGTGTGGCAAGAGCTCTTCATTAGATGCAGATCACCAGCAAGCAGCTTACTTTTAAAATAACAATTTAATTCAACCCTGTATTAAGCAAATATACTAGAACTATTTCTATCTACTATGTAAATTATGAATTTTATGTCGTGTATCACAGAAAGCTGATTCCCCCACACACCTTGCATTTCATGTTATTCAAGTGTGTTAAGTATTGAAATAATGTCCTGGGTGGCTTTAAGAGATACCTTTGAAAACACTGGGACAAATCTGCACACCACTGTCCATGTACAAATGCATTTCAGGTTTTACTCAAAACCTTCTGAAGAAAACATGAATCTTTCCTTCCAGGTCAGACTCTTGCTTTGGAGGCAGCATTTGTACTGCCAAATGTAAAACAAAATCTTTCTAAGTGTTGCCTGCATACATCTGAGGAAACATGGGGTTTGTGGGAAGTGGGGTGCACACACCAATTTTGGAGGCATATTTACCACAGGTGCCCACAAGTGGCCAATCCATTTACAAGCAGGTTACTCTCTAATTACACAGTAAATGCAGACTACCATGCAACAAACAAATTTCAATTTCAAGCCACAAATACAAAGTAGCTTTCAGACAGAGAGACCTTCTGGCACTGCTTACTGCTTTAATGAGAGGGCACTTAGGTGGCTTTTGTGCCCTCCTGACCTGGAGGTTCAGCATTTTCCTAGCCTCCTCTTCTTGTCTTAGCAGGCATTATTGCTGATGAAGGTTTTCTCTAATTACTGAGAGGGATTGCTCACCTAACCCAGCCACCCTTGTCCACAAGGGTGCCATGGCAGTTGTCAGACTGATTTCGCTCAGCCTGTGGATCTCCTCAAGATGGGGATCATCTGGCAGCCAGTTAAGCTGCTTTGTGTGGATGATACAGAGCCCAGCCTGGGGAGTGTTAGGGCAATGGTACTTGGGACTCCTTCCAGTGGTGTGAGATTTCTTGGGCATGGTGACCTGGTAGAGGAAACAACGTGCCTTACTGAGGCAAGGATGCGGGAGCTGATAAAACAAGGGTATTTCCTGTTAAAATCTTCAAGGACCTTAACCTCCTCCTAATTAAAAACAAAACCAAAACCAGGGCATAATTAATTCTCTTCTTTTCCAACCACCACAGAAATGGACACATTTTAAGGGTTTTGTAGGAGGGTGTTTTTCATAAACTGAAACAAAAAATCTCCTTCTAAACCCAGAATATTATGAATTATACACAGATGTTTGCTTAGAAAAGGACACAGATCCAAAGGGAGATAAGAAAAAAACCAAACCAAACAACAACAAAAAACAAAAAAACCAAACAAAAATAAACAAAAAAAACAAACAAAAAAATCCCCAAAAAACCCCGACAAACAGAAAATCTGATAATGGAGACTGAAACAGAGGTACAACTCCCCAGCTAGCACTCCCTGACAGCTAACAGCATTGAATGAGCAGTGATTTAACTCCCAATTTTACAAATGCCATGTACTTAGAGGCAGTAGAAAGACTTCAGCATTATCAAGAAGAGCTACTAAAACAATCGCACCACATTCCCTTTGACAGCTCCAAATAGTTTTATTTGCCAGTGTAAAACATACAAGTGACCACTCCCCGACTACTTTGTCTTTCTTTTAAAGCAACTGACTGTATGAACACCTTGTGTGCTACCAAGGGAAGGAATTAAGATTTTACCTGGTAAGGATAACACCTGCTAACGAAAATAGAAACCTATATTTAGGATCTGTTACTTCATGCCTGGTTAATCTGGAGAGCATGTCCGGGAGAGCAACTGGCGTTAACCAGTCTGATAGTGGGATGCCCTCAGCAATACGAACTTGTTAATCTTAAGTTTAAAATAGATCTTCTCCAGCAATTGAAGTTAACCATGTCTGATCCAACTAGTTTTATCTCAGACTATTCACTGCATTTCATCTACTCTCTTTTGATGTTGGAAAGATTTGATTCTAATTTGATTTAATGTCTTGATCGTTATGCAGCCTGCATTGAATTGCAGAGAACTTGCAGATCTTCCAAACTAACAGCTTGAGCTCAGTGTTGTTAAATGAAATGTCAGGCACCTAAATTTGAAGGCCCCTCAGGCTCAGTTATATGCATGGTTTGGCGGCCCTTGCAGCTGAAATCATAAATTAGCTATGGTCCTGATCAGAAAATTGTTTTCTTCCACTTAGGAGGTTTAGGAAGAAATTCACCTTCTCCCAGTTTGAGCTACAGTAAACACCATCAAAGGTCCTAAGACTGATGATGATGATAAACTTCTCTGCCTGCAGGAAAAAGACTTCATGAAGTGATAGTGAATATCTGCAGCTTCCATTGCTTTAATAGGATTTGTGTGCATTTAAGTTTTGGAAAGTCATACAGCTCACAGGTGCCTAGAAATAGACTTTAGAGCCTGATATAAATTTTTGAATTGGAGATTCAGAGGCAATCTCACCAAACAATATTCTTTTTTGCCAGACTTTCCTGCTCTAGGTGGAAGAAAGACCGATGTGAAAACCTGGGCTGCAAAATACTACCTTTTCACTTGTTTTCTAGCATTTGTTAACAAATTTTCAAAGCACGGAAAATCATATTGGGCATTCATTTGGCTTACATTATTAATAAAATTACTCAGCCTCAAGAGACCTTCGGAGGTTTCTGTATCACAGCATCATGACTCAGGAGCCCAAAACCTTTCCTCTCTAGGAAGTTTCAAATATCGAAGAAATGAGGTTTTCACTTTGCTGCATTTCAGGCAGGAAATGTAGCTTTTCCAGGAGAGTTTTAAGATATTTCTCTGTTAGATAAACAAACTTTTGCCTCTTTCTTCTTAAATAGACTTTTATAAGTGAAGGTCCATCCTCTTTAATTTTTCCCATGAAACGAGATGCGCTTTCAGCAGCAACACTCCTCCCTGGGATGAGAGGAAGTGAACATAATTTGGTCCTTTCAGCTCCTACCACCAGTGGCCCAAACAGCTCTGCTCATCGGCACAGAACACAAGTGGCCATGTGTACAGGTTGCTGCGCACACCAGTGATACAGGCTGCTTGTCCGTAAAACCAGCAAGTAGACCAGTCTGAGCAACTGAATCCATCATTCTGCCTCCCAATAGTATGTCTTTCTTCTTTTACAGAGGTACTTTGTGACCACTATGACAGGGAAAGGATGAATAAGGCCCCAGCACCTAAGGGTCTAGGTACATTACAACCGTAATGAAAAGGCATTACAGTTAATGAAAAGGCATTTTCCCAAAGTTTAAAGACCTTCCTACAATGTTCAAGGCTGTTTGCAGACCCCTCCCAGACTGAAGCAGCTCTCTTCCATGGTCTGCACTAAGGGAAAGTGTAAAACTTCTGCATGAATGTAGGCTCCTCGATAAGGGTCACATCTGGTGGGATTTCCTGGAATGGACAGGAATTTGCACAGGTAAATCCCAGGCACTTTAAGGTTATGAACATTTTAGGAGCTGTTGTTGTTTGCTTGTGTCTTGCTGTCTTCTAACGATGTGGGGAGAGGAGATCATGGACCATTGTTACTAGTGATCTCCTCTTGAAGAAGTCACCATTAAGAAAGCTTCCGCCGACTTTGTTGTCTAAAGAATCCAGCCTGCCCACTACGCCATCCTGTGAAATCAAAGCCTCCTCCCACTTTCTTGAATAGCATCTGCTTTGTACATTAGTTTTAGGAACAGATGGCCTTGAAGATTTATGGGTAGCAAAAGGGGATAATATGAGTCTTGTGTAAGAAACTAGAGAAGTCTTTTGTACTATGACTTTTATACCAACATGCAGCGCATCAACAAGCTGGGCACAACTATGTTCATTGTCACTCTGGGAGGTCAAAGAACCCATGCCCAGGGAAGAAATGTGGCTTGTAAGATGTAATAATACTTTTTCAGATTGCTTGAAAGATTAATTATAAAGACTAAAGATTAATCCTGCTCTATGAATCTGGCTTGTCAATGGAAGAGGTGTGGGGAAAAAGATTGCTAACTTCAGTAAGCCTTTCAAGCACTTATAACAAGAGCAGCTATGCAAAACGCTCCTAATTCCTCCACTTAGCTGTCCCCTAGATAATATCACAGAAGGGAAGGGCCAGCCAAAACGGTATGTAGATACCTCTGAAATAAAGAGAACAGTGGAATTTTGAGTGGAAAATCAGTATGAGACTGATCTAAAGAATGTGAGGTACCCACAGATACTTTTGGTTAGTCAAGCACAGCTCTATAGAGCAGGACTTGAATGGAGCTGAGTGACAGCACAGATATTTACTTTGTGGCATGCCTATTCTTCAATCTGAAGGATGAGTGAGTTACTGGAACTCTGTCATCATCAAAATAGAAGTAGTTTGCCTTTATATATGGCTGGAAAAGTCACCCCCACACAGGTGGAGGGAGAAGAGCAACCTCTTCTGGGGCCCCCCTCAGGTGTGATACAGGCTCTGTCAGCCTGCAGTGTTCCTGCAGTTAAGCTCACATGTTCTGCTGTTTCTCAGCTTGTTTATTCAGTTCTTTGTGCCTTTCTGGGACATGTTCCTCTGCACATTCTGGCCACAGAGATATGTATTGTTTCATGCTGTAGAGGATCTAATTTTGAGGTGACAGCTTTTATCTGACACTTTTGCCAAGTCCTTCCTTACCCTCCTCCAGGTTGTAGGAAGAGCAGGGATATGATGAGAAGCAGAGGGACAAACAGTAGTTCCGAAACTGAGGGACTGAATATAGCCAGCAAAGCATTGCTGAAATGTTGTGGGAAACCTCTGGCTGTCATTCTCATTCCCAGTGAATCTGGGATAGGTTTGCTACAGACAAACTGGCACCTGGCAGCCAGCCCAGGTACCTGAATACGTGAGATTTCCATGCTCCAGGTAAAAGGTAGCTAATGGTAGACCGCAAGGAAAACCTGTGCAAAAAATCCTGTCAGTGAGACTGTGGAAGACAAGAGGCTTTCTGAGAGTGTTCCTGTGGTTTTCTCACAAACAGACAGAGGACTAGAAACCCAGAGCTGAGGTCAGTCTTGAGTTGCAATTAGGTGAGACCGAAAGAAAAGCATCTGGACCGAAAGAAAAGCATCCGGACAAGTATATTTTTGACTTGACAAGACAGAGGTAATTTGGAGTATATATGACACATTCCTCCTCTCTGGTTGAGTGTCAAACTTGATCAGCTGCTATGTATGCAACATGTACCTTTTCGTGCTATTGTCCATAGCTGTTTAAGTATCAGATGAACTTTTCCCAATTTACATTGTTTCCATCTGGCCAAACTGGTTAGCCCCACTAGTAGTTACTTCTAATCCATGGATGAGGAGAAAAAGCAAGCTCCCCATCTTCTTGTGGCAGGTGCTAAATACTCTCACTCACTGACAAGAAATAATGCAGCAGGTTGGAGTGCAGAGCTCTTAGATTTCCTCTTGCTCCCACAGCAAGCAGTATCACACGAGGCACAGCGGGAATAGCCTTGCAATCCAGGTCGACTTGGATCAAGAAGTAACAAAGAACTGTGTGAGTCTGGAAGGAGGGCTGCGAGGCTAAAGTTGTAAACTGATAACAGCCTGGTCACACTGCACCGTTGTGTTGCGAAAGCCTAATGTTTAGCTCCTGTTTGCTTTAACTTGCTAACATTTTCCATTCTCTGGCTGTTGTAAATGTCACTTCTTTCCACGATCACGAGGCCAGGCCCTGATCTTTGCTCAGTTAAGGGTTGAGCTCCTATGTCAAACCTGCTCATCATAATTTTACTGCAAACCTTGGAGAATTTTGATAAATAGTTATGTTCTGAGTTGTTTGGAAGGAAAGCTTTTAATCTTGAACACCAGCACAGGTGAGTAGAACAGGTCAAATTTTGAAATAAAGCAAAATAAATGCTTTTTATTGTGCGATTTACAAGCTGCCAAGAAGTCACTGTGCTTATCAGGTGGTGAAACGGTTTCCAGGAGATATTTAGAAGCGGCTGTCGATCCTCTTTGGAAGAAAGCAAGCTCTCCATCTTCTCATGGCAGAATTAATAGATTCCTTATTAAGTTTCTCTTTTCTGCCCTTCAACTCATCTATAAAGTAAATCATCTACATTAAAAAAAACCCAAACAACAAAACAAACAAAAAACCATTAGACTTAGTTTTAAAATAGATCAGAGGAATGGAAAATACTAATAGCAAGTCTGCCTTCCCAATGTACTGTTCTGTTTTCATGATAAAATCACATATTTTTTTTCAGTCTGTGGATAAGAAAAGAGATGAGCTGGTGGGAATACAAAAAGTGAAAAAAAAATAAATAGAAGAATGCAGCAGTCTGTGTAAAAAGAGCTTATATCCTTTGGGAGATAAAAAGCACATAGAAGAGTTACTCCCTCTTTGGTATGCAAGATTACCAACCACTGAACTACAGCCGCTGATATTTTGCACAGAAAAGTAAACAGAGCTACATGCCTGCTTCCGTAGACTTCCAGCTGCAGCCATCAGCACAGAGGCTTCAGTCCACACCTGGCACTCACATTGCTGTGCAGCACCATACGGGGAACTGAGATCTTTATTACAAATGCACCTACGTCATTTCTGCTGAGCTGGTTTTGGGTTCAGCAGAGTTGAAAGCTGTACCTGTTCACCTCAGAATATCGTTTGCTTTGTTTATTGTTTTTTCCATATTACACTTTGAGCAATTTTATGGCTTTGAAGTTGTGTGGGTTGACCTATAACTGTAATAAAAGAATTGGGAATGAGATAACACAAGTTTTTCCATTATTTACAGGTGGTTGAGGCTACTTATTAAACACCTCCGGATTCCATAACTTGGCTAAAATGAACTCTTTTCCAAGGAGCTGCTGGGTTGTAGTAGACCCTTGCAGGACACAGACTGGACAGGGTAGGGTTGTGCTGTGAGTTCACAGAAGAAAAAAACTCCAGTTAAATGTTTTAATTTAACCTTTCTGAAGAACACTGCATTTCATAGTTACAAATTAACAGTCTGCTTTCGCCCTGCATAACTGCTCTGGCACACAGGTTTTGGTTCTCCTGATTCATGCTCTTAAAATCATAGAATTGTAGAATGGTCAGAGCTGGAAAGGACCTTAAGGATCACACAGCTCCAACTCCCCTGCCATGGGCAGGCACTAGATCAGGTTGCTCAAAACCTCTCCAGCCTGGCCTTGAAAATCTCCATGGATGAGGCTTCCATCACCTCCTTGGCTGACCTGTTCCAGTGTCTCACCACTCTCATGGTGAAGAACTTCTTCCTAACATCCAATCTGAATCTACCCACTTCTAGTTTTGCTCCATTCCTCCTAGTCCTGTCACTACCCAACATCCTAAGAAGTCCCTCACCAGCTTTCTTGCAGGCCACCTTCAGATCTTGAAGGCCACAATAAGGTATCCTCAGAGCCTTCTCTTCTCCAGATTGAATAGTCCCAACTCTCTCAATCTGTCTCCATAGGAGAGGTGCTCCTAAAGAGCATTAAGCTCAGCTAAGAAGGTGTATGGAGAATACAGAGAAGCGTTTAGCTGTTGACCCACAATACCATTTCACTTCAAACCCATCACATTAAACTTACCCCTAAATTGCAACTCCAAGTTTTGGCCACACAGACAGTGACATTTTTTTGAGTAATGCCCCGTGGATGATCCTGGGTTGCACAGCAGGCATTCCACAGGGTGCACCCTGCAGCCCTGGTCCCCTGCTCACCCAGACTGTGGTATCTGTGGGTGTACTCTGGAGTTTCCTTTCAGCTGTCAGGTCACATTTCTTTCAACAACAACAACAAAACAAAATAAAAACTGAAAAACCAAATCAGCACTCAGGAAGCAAAGGCTCTGGGGAAGAGGGACCACTGACAGCTTTCCTCCTGTTGAGGAGGTAATGCTCAGCCAAAGCATGCAAGTTTTGTTAGTTACACAGAGTCTGAATGGGTAAGGTAAAACCAAAGTATCCAAAATACTCAAAAGGAGCTCTAAAATCTTCCAAAGAGGTAGACAATTGCAGCAGTCTCCCAGTGAGATGTCTCATAACGTGGGTCTCTGAAAGTTTTGGTAACCAGGCATCAGCACAAGCAGCAGCACTAACATTCCAGCTAACTACTTGCTAGGCTATTAAACTGTGCTGAATTTGCTTAGAATTAGATGAAAATACACATTACCCAGGCAGTAAAAAACATAATAAAAACCTACTCTGAAATATAGCAAACCACCAAAAGTCCCACTGAAACTCACTGGCAATCAGGAAAAAGAGAAGCACTGATTCTGATAAACACTGGAACAGACTCTCAGAGAGAGCACTGGCTCCAGCCAGCTGCAGCACATCCTCTCACAGTCCATGCCATGCAGAGAGCTCGAGGCAACAGCTGACAAGTTCCTCATGCCAGAGGTGGCTCTGGTGTTAATGGTAACTTCACAGTGCCTCACATCCACAAAGGTATTGTGGGATTATGGCAGGTGGGCAAGAGGAGATGCTTTCTCCTGGTATGAGTTAGGCAGTGCCCAGACTGCTTTCTCCTGGCATGAGCTGGGTAATATCTAAAGCTTTTCTTGTCCCACCATACTCAGCACTGGAAGTGCCACGCCTTTTGAGTACTGGGTTCAGATTTGGGGCTATCAGTACAAGAAAAACATTAAGGTGTTGGAATGGGTCTAAAGAAGGGCAAGGAAGTCAGTGAAGGACCTGGAGAAGAGGTCTTCTCAGGAGCAGCTGAGGGAACTGGGAATGTTTATCATGGAGAAAAAGAGGCTATGGGGAGGCCTTCTCACTCTCTACAACTCCCTGAAAGGAGGTTGGAGTCAGCTGGATGTTGGTCTCTTCTCTCTAGTAACAAGTCATAGGAGAAGAGGAAATGGCCTCAAGTTTTGTCAGGGAAGGTTTATGTTGGATCTTAGAAGAAAATTCTTCACTGAGTGGACTCTCAAACAGGCTCCCCAGGGAGGTCCCCAACCCTGGAGGTGTTGAAAAGAGGCAGAGACGTGGTGCTGAGGGACATGGTTTAGCACTGGACTTGGTAGATTTAGATTACAATTGGATTTGATGATCTTAGAGGTCTTTTCCAACCAAAATGCCTCTATGATTCTGTAAATCTTGTAGTTAAGCAAGTATTTGCCTACAAATGCAAGAAAAAGCACTGTCAAGCATTATCTTACAAAAGATGGATCTATATACAAGAATGCTGCATGATGTCACTCTCATTCTTCTTGGTTTCCTACTTGCTCCATAGCATTGCAGCACACCAAAGAGGTCCCTTTAACTTCATGTGTTTTTCCTGGTGGTGCTCATACACCAGCACTCCTGTACAGTCTTTCATGCATCTGCAGCACTGACATGCTGTTGGATTCCTTAAAACAACAACGAAAAAAAATCCCACTACCCCATAATTGGAGCCAAGCTTTCATGCTCCCTGCCCTTGGGAAGTGCTGGGCCAGCTCTACCTGTGAGGCATCTCTGTGGTTCTTGAAGGAAAGGAGTTGGAACTTGGAAAATTAAAGGCTCTGATGGCTCCAAGGATCTTATAGGTAGGAAGACATGACAAAGCATAGTTGCATGGACTTCAGGCCTTCCAGTACGAAGGAATATGTTGTCCAGCATTGCCTTGCAGTTAGCACACTGCTTCTTGAAAAGCTATGGATGAGACTGGGTATAAAATATGTTAAAACCTGTCAAATGGTTGAGGCTTGGGATGTGCTGTCATCTGAATTCACAAATGGCTCAGCAATTTGCAATTTATATTACAATACATTCTGCGTCCTTAAAATTATTTTAGACAATTCTGTTTGGTGCACAAAGAATGTATTTGTAGGTAGTGCTGTCTTTGCAAAGCAGTGAAAAATCTCTCATGAAAATCCCTATTTGCATGATGTATTTCCTGTGCCAATACTGGTTTGTCATACCGGCTGCATAAGCCTAGGACAGCCTCAGACACAGGTTGCACCTCAACGTTCTATTTTACTTTTCATTTTTAAAGAATACAAATACTGAATTAAATGGAGATAAGGGAAAAAGAAGCACTAAATAATTCTGTAGCATTATAGGGCCAATGCTTTTAAACTAGAGCAGGGTAGACTAAGATTAGACATTAGGAAGAAGTTCTTTGCTGTGAGCATGGTGAGACACTGAAAGGGGTTGCAGATTCCTCATCCATTAAAGTGTTTAAGACCAGGCTGGATGAGGCTTTCAGTAACCTGATATAGTGGAAAGGGTCCCTGTCTGTGGCAGGGGGCTTGAAACCATATGATCTTTAAGATCCCTTCCAACTCAAGCCATTCTGTGATCTAAATATTTTAAAATCACATGCTACTCCACCATGGCCAGCCATGTTTGTTGGCAGCTGCGCATAACTTGAAGCTGCCCTCTAGAGCCCAGTGCTACCTCTGCAAATTCTACCAGTTGGTAGTTCAATACCATTCCAGTTATAAAAACTGTATCCCCCTTCCAGTCATGATGTCTCTCAGATGCACGTTTTAATGTGGCAGTGTGTACAAGTGCAAGAGAGAGACTTTTTCCATATCATATAATCATGAATCTAGAGCATCACTTCTTTCAAAATGCTTCTTACTGGGATGATTCTCTACAGGAAGGCAGGACTGTAGTGAGGAATAACAACCAAGGAGTAGAATTTCCCTCTATGTCTTTCAAGCCTGACTGTGCTGCTAACCATCACTAAGCATCAAATGGGAAAGCAGATGTCAATAAGGGAAATCCATCCATGCCTCAAGATCGCACATGGATTTCTCCTTTCAGAACAGAGGTGACACAACAGTCCCTGCCTTTGATGTATCTTCTAATGGTGGACCAAGAATAGGAAGTTTCAGAAATACAAAAATTTATTAATGACACACCTGAAGACTGTGCTGCCCTTAAATGGGACCTGGGCAGGCTGGAAAGTTGAGAAGAAATTTAATGAAATACCACAAGGAGAAGTGCAGTCTTGCATCTGGGAAAGAACTACCCCATGGACCAGTACAGGTCGGGGGCTGGCCCGTTGGAGAGCAGCGTAGGGCAAAGGGACCTGCTGGTCGGGGTGAATAACAAGATGACTATGAGCCACCAATGTGCCCTTGTGGCCAAGAAGGCAAATGGCATCCTGGGGTGTGTTAGAAGGGCTGCGGTTAGTAGAGGTCTCCTCTCCCTCTACTCTGCTCTGATAAGGCCACATCTGGAATATTGCATCCTGCTCTGGGCCCCTCAGGGAACTACTTGAAAGAATCTAAAGACAAGCCACTAAAATGCTGAAGGTAGTGGAACATCTCCCTTCTGAGTAAAGGTGGGGGGAGCTGGGGCTCTTGAGCTTGGAGAAGAGGAGCCTGAGGGGTGACCTCATTCATATTTACAATGTTGAAGGTAAGTGTCAGAAGGACAGAGCCAGGCTGTTCTCAGTGATGTCTAATGATAGGACAAGGGGCAGTGCCTGCAAGCTGGAGTATAGGAGGTTCCATGTGAACATAAGGAAAAATACTTTCACTGTGAGAGTGACAGAACATAGGAAGAGGCTACCCCAGAGAGGCTGTGGAGTCTCCTTCTCTGCTGACACTCAAACACCGCCTGAACGTGTTCCTATGTAACCTCCTCTAGGTGATCCTGCTCTGGCAGAGGGGTTGGACTAGGTGATCTTTCAAGGTCCTTTCCAACCCCTAACATTCTGTGATTTAGTGTGATTCTGGGATTCTGTGGAAAGGTCCTTTCCAACCCAGTGTAGTCTACGATTCTATGAAAAGCATCTGAAGAACAGCTATGAACAACTGTTTTCAAAAACAAATCATAGCCACTTAGATTCTGGGTCAAGTTCCCAGCTGGCTTCAGAGCAGCATTTCTGACATCTGCCAGATATGGATCTGGCTCATATTTTGTAAGAAGAACTTCAAATAGCTCTAGCTAAAATGAACCAGAAGGCTTAGGCTTCTCAGTGAGGTAATGCATTAATCAATGTGCATATATGCATATCACCATACAGATAATTTCTGAAAATATGAAGAACTTTGTCATTTTATAAAGCCCTCTAGAGTCACTGGGAAAATTTGCATGGGCTTCATTGGGTTATGGATCACATCTTGTATATATCTGCATTTTTAAATCGTTTCCAGTGTGCTTTCTTTCAAAGGAAATTAATAACTTCTTGGAATTGAAATGACCAGTTTCCTATTTCATTTTGCATAAGGAGCAGAGTCCGGAGGGAATAAATATGGATGGTGGCTTGGTAATTCATTAATCATGAAAATACGGTGTACAGCCAGTTATATAAGTGATTATTTTTGCATGGAAATGTCTGCTACTTTTATGTCCATGCAGGATCACTTCAAGTGGAGCATCAAGAATGTACAAACCCATTCACCTTCATCTACCATGTTCCAGAGAAAGATAAATGCTTTGTAGATAATACTGATTTTTGTAGATGTCAGCATAATGAAGGGTCAGCATGTCCTGCCCATGAGGCATTGGAATGGGCTGCCCAGGGAGGTGGTTGAGTCACCAACCCTGGATGTGTTTAAAAGTCATTTGGATATGGTGCTTGGGGATGTGCTTTAGGGTGACCCTTGTAGAGTAGGGATATCAGTTGGACTTGGTGATCCTGAGGGGCTTTTCCAACCTGAGTGTTTCTGAGTATTTCTGTGAAATGATTATGCACACTCCTGGTGGGGAGAAGCAGCATATTTTGAAAGTTCCTCTGAGACTTTCTTCGAACCCTCCTGGCCACATATGACCTATGTAAAATATTTTATTCTGAGAACTTTTGAACACGTAAACATTACAGCTCCTGTTCATTTAAAAGTCTGAGTAGCCAGATGAGCAAGGTTGGGCTGGCCCCAAACAATGCTGAATTCTTCTTTCCCATTCAACTACAGATTTCTGGGTCAGGGAAAAGTAACAGGCACAAGATTTGATGTGCTGTTGGAAAATGGTAGGGAGCAAGGAGAAAATCAACAGAAGATGCAAGTCAGAGGGCTGTTGAAACTGGTTCAGTACTCAGTTTCCATCCGTGCAGGCTTGCTGGAAGCTGAAATTCTGCACTGAGCGGGGTAATTCAATACGCTTGGCAAACAGAAGTTACCTCACTGGCACAGACCTCTTCTATCTAAAAATGATGGAAATGCCAGTTCCACCTTTGTCTCCTTCCGGCGCCCTTGCGTCACTGGCACCCTGTTGTTTTTTGCAAATACAAAGGATAACCCCAGGCTCCAGGATTCTGCTTGGCAAGGCCAGAGCTCTGCCATGTCCTTGCTCCTGGTTAAAATGCCCCCATGAACCTGTTGTCCTTTCCTGTCATCATTGCTTCTCCATGGAAATGCATTCATTTCAGATTTTTATTTTCAAGACAAGATATAGGCAGGTTAAAGAAGTTTCAGGATCTGGCTACCACTGAAGTCCCCTACTCTGAGAAAGCCATGCCTAAAACCCTGCTCCTAGATGGGAAATTGAGCCAGACATGATTTTTCAAATTTCTTTATTAGATGGCAAAACACAAAATGTGATTGTAATACTTAACATTTCTTCATTTCTTTTGTTAGGGTAGAATGGTATTTGTGGGTATAAAACTGTCCTGAACATTTTTCACTAATACTTACAAATATTTTGATCTGAAGGGATTAATGATCTGATTCTTGGGTCTTTCTTCTTCACTGATGCTTTGTTCAGCAGCTCAGAAAACACACAGCATGATGAATCTCTTGAAGAATTCATAGCCAAACAGCAGCAACAGAATAAGAGAAAGCTGCACATAACAGGTGAAGAAACAGGAGAATGGAAAGATGGAGGGAATCTAGTATAAAGCCTCATGATTACTTAATTGCTATGCCCACATCTTGTTCCATAATGCATACAAGATTTGGGCCACCCAATCTGCTGAAATCCCGGGATGTGTCAACCTTTAACTAAGGATCCACCTCTCATCCTGGTGGGCTATCCAACCCCCCCAGCATCTTGCTGTCTTCAGCTCTGCATTATCCCATCTCTTTATTTATCCTCATGATACATGCGAATGTTAACATACTGTGGTCCTATTGCTACTTATGTCAACCGTTTAACACAAGGAGATTCCCAGGTTTCTTAGATGTTCTCATCCTCCGTCCTTACTGTACTACCTACTGTATTTGGCAATGTCCTGTCAGCTGCATCTTGGTCATCAAGCCATGTTAAGTCAATGTGGCAAGTGAGGGATATTGCTGAAAGGAGACAGGCAGTTTCAGTGCTTCAGAGTACCCAGGTAATCCTAATGTCAAAATCAAATCATTCCAAAAGGTACTTAATGATTATTACTAGAACAACACCATGTTACCCCATGACAAAAGGAAGATCCTTTGGTAAGCTGCTCTGGTCCCTCCTATTGCTACAGGAGGGCAAGTTTCCAAAGATGATCTACCAAAAAATTATGTTGTTCAGTCAGAAGTGATTATAGCAGTGTTTGCCACGCCTCCATATTAGGAAAGAAAGAAGTTACTAATGAAGCCTTCCATACTTATCTGTTGGGATGAAATTACCTGCAAGGGTATTTACATTTCCCATGCCTGTTCCCATGCTGTGTCAGTATGGATATCTCAATACCCCATGACATCTCAGTGAGAATATTGGTTTAAAGAGTTGCAGCACTTCAAAGATTAAGTCTGTGTGGAGCTATCTGCAGGTTTGTTTTGGGGATGGAGCAGTTAAAAATGGTGTTTTCAAAGCCGATTCCTTTCACCCTACACAGTGTCTCACATGGTTCTGTAGTACCAGGACATGCTGCAGCCATGCTCTCACACCCAGGACCCTTACTCAGACAGAAATCCGACGGCTAAACTAGGAGGCCGTGCTCGCCCTCCATCTCCCACACCTTGCGGGCACGCTCTTCCGCAGCGAGGGACCCGCAACAACTACTGGGTCACCCAGCGCTGCTCCCTCTGCTCGGAGACCTCCAGCTGGCACCAGCACACCCCTCATGCCTCGGGGTGACTGTCCTCAGTGGCCCGAGCCGCGGAGACTGCCGCCGGGCCGGCCCCGGCCTCGGTGCCGCCGGCGGGAGACCCCGGCCCCCCCCGCGCAGGGCGGAGAGGCCGCGGCGGGGCCCGCGGAGAGGGAGGGCAGCACCGGGGGGAGTGGCTCGGCCGGGACAGCCCCATAAATAGCCCTCGGCGGGGCGGTGGCGGGAGGAGCCGTCGCCGCAGCTGCCGCCGTCGCCACCGTCGCCGCTCCGGCCGCGGGCAGAGTCAGCACCGCGGACAGCGCCCCGTCGCGACTCCGCGCCTCTCCTCGCCCCTCCTCGCCCCTCCGCGCACCTCCGCGCCCCACCATGACGGCGGAGACCCACCTGCAGGGCGTGGAGATCTCAGCCGCGCAGTTCTTCGAGATCTGGCACCACTACGACTCCGACGGTGACTCCTATCACCCCCCGGGGCGGCAGGGGCGCGGGGGGCGGCGGGGGGCAGGCCCGGGGGAGACTTGGGGGGACTCCAGTGCTCCCCGCCCGCAAGCAGCCCCGGCCCAAGCCCAGGTCCCGCTCCGCGCCAGCCGTCCCGCAGTCTCGGGGCACAGCCCCGGAGCCGTCAGGGGCCGGGGTCGGGGTCGGGGTCGGCCCGCAGGGAACGGCTGCGCCGGGAGGGAGCAGACGGGTCGGAGACGTCCCTGTCGGCGCTGGAGAGCGGAGCAAGTTCGGAGCGAGCGGTGACCGCAACCGTAACTCTTTCTGTTGTAGGCAATGGGTACATGGATGGGAAGGAGCTACAAAACTTCATCCAGGAGCTGCAGCAGGCGCGGAAGAAGGCGGGCTTGGTAGGTTAACGTTTCACCCCACTTTTCCATCTTCTCCGGGAAAGAAGAGTTTTCCTGAGCAAACTCCAGTGTCCCGGTTCCTTCTGTTCTCTGTTACCATCACACGGCTCATGCACTTGCCTCACCAGGCAAAGGAAAGTGGCTCGGTTAGAAATCAGCAGGTTGCAAATGAAAAAAAAAAAAAATCTTCCGTGAGTCTGCTTTGGAAAGGGGAGGCCAGGGTCTACCTCCCGGGAGAGCAGATCCCGCTCACGTCTTTCCAGGCTGCGAAGTGGTGCTTCTTACAGTGCTCAGAAAGAAAAGTCAAGAATCGCATGGACGTTATCTTGTCGTTTCGGATGGGACCTTATCCCTCTGCAATTAATCTTATCTGATCCAGATCTCTACCAATACTAAAAAAAAAGTAAAACCCCAAACCCCAGCACTTCGAGGTAGTTTGATTCTTTCAGTTTCATACCTAATGGGCAGTTTGGGTTGAAATGCATTTCTGCCCCTTGGTGGTCAGTAAACAGATCTGCAGAGGACTGCTCACCACTTTCTGCCCTTCATCCGTGTTCTACACCAGGAGGATGAATACCAAATCCTGGTTCAGAGGGACAGCACAGTCTTTGATAATGTTCTCAAAACAATTCTGTGCTGGAGTTATTAAAGCTAATTACTGATTTCCTCTAAACTACATCCCTATGTGGAACAGAGAGAAAAAGAAAAAAAAAGAAAGAAATGAAAGATTCCATGCAAAGATTTGAGTTAAGATAGACGTGAACCTTTAAGCAAATAAATTGCCTCTAAAATAATCAGGCTACTTAGCACCAGACTCCAGTATATTACCTAATGAATTACTTTAAGTGAATCTATGTTAAAATCCTTTTGAAGTAATAGAAAATTATAATTTAACTGTGTGCATGGGGAAATAGATTAATACTTCATATAACTCCAAATTAAGGAGTAGTTTTCCCATAATTAACTTTGCTATAAAAGTTGCAGTGTATTTCAGAAGCAAATGCAAAACTATCAAATTAAAATGAATCAGTTTATTTTGTGGGAGATGGTATCTTGTTATTCGTATGAGTGTAAACCAGCAATGCCTCTAATGTTACAGCAGTCTAGGTACCAGTTAATTTTTCATAGAGATGTTGGTATAAGAATTAATTTTCTGGAGTGTAAATAAGTTTAAACTAAATTAAGAACAAACAAACAAATGAAACAAAATGAGACAAAAACCCCAAACACCCCGCCTCCCCCCAAACAAAAATAAAACAAACCAAGAAAATCAAATACCTCCAGAAAATTGGAAAAGGAATGTAGATTTTAGCAGGGGAAAAAAAAAAAAAGACAAAACTCCAATAGTCTTCAAGTATTGCAACAGAACAAACCTCTTTTCAGTATTAAAGTGCAGGAAAATTAAGTATGTTCATCAGAAAGAAATTATTATAGCTTGTGTATAGTTAGCATGAGTGACATTCTTAGTAGATATACATTATTCAGCAGTTAAAAAATTAGTTAGAATCTTGATGAAAAAAAGCTATCATTTTAAGATTGGATTCTTATCTCTTTCAAAGCAAGCATGCACATCATCTTAAAAACAGAGGATGCTGAAAGTAACACAGAAAAGCCTTGCAGGATTATTCTTATCTGCTACAAATGTCATTATTAATTTTTTTTTTTAAAGAAAATAACCTCTGCCTTATCTCACACTACATCATTTTAGAATTGCTCAGGTGTTCACTTAAGTTTGGTTTTCCTTTTCTCTGATTGAAACCTCATTGGAGTGTTCCGCTGAAAAGAGCGATCCACAGTAGCAACAGCAAATTCAGTACTTGGTCTGTTTGCTCTGGAGTATGGATATATGTCATCTTAGGTTTCCAATCTATGCTGATCTTGAACTAGAAGGCTCCTTTGCCTAACAAGCATCTCATTAGTTTGTGTCTCATCTCGCGGGCTACTAATTCAGTAGCTTTGAATTTCTATTCTTTTGCCAGAAGGGACACATTGAGGAACTAGTGTAGGTTATATGTCATTTCCTCTGCTGTCCTTCTTTTAACACCCCAAAGCTTCTTTGTCATCATTAACTTCTGTATTTCAGGTCACCCTCCTGCTCACTATTCTTGAAATATTCAATTATGCATTCTTCATAGCTGGATTCTACATCAGTCATGCCTTGTGCATTAAAGAATCACATTGATTGTGTCATCGGATAGGATGGTTTAATATTTCCCTGTATTCTTCCCAACTACAGAACTGTTCTAATTATGTTCTGATTCTAATCCTTTTATTAATCCACTCAGTAAGCCTGTACTTTCACAGCTGCTTTTTCTCAGGTGGAGCAGTAGCATGCAGCCTGATTGATGCTGGCCCCAAAGGGTGGATGTGTATTTGGATGTTTTAGGGCTTGGGCTTTTCACTGGTACCACTATGTCCTTTTGCCTCATGCTTTATGGTAAATAGCGAATTGATCAGATATAATTTCAGACATATTGAAAAAACTGACTCTTTTTAAAAGATAAAACCCTTGTCAGTACAAAAGCATAGCTTCCAGTTATTGTGCCCCATATTTATGCAACATGTTCTCTATTTAGGTATGTCAATTGCCAAAAGAAGCTGCGGGATGTGACTAACCCAGAGATTGATAAAGAGTCAATAGTTGGATCTTGGCCAAGCTGTTCCACATCTTCTTTCTCACTTTCTCTGCATATATAGATGATGACAATACTTCTCCACAGAAGTTTGTGATTCAATAGATATCTATGAACACAGACATATAAGTGTTTCTGTGGTGCCATCTATCCTTATATTTTCAAATCATATTGAAAAAGGTTATTATTTTTGTGCAGTTTCACTGTAAAATAAGTGCCTGGGATAAGCGCCTCAGGTTTTGTAAGGGGAGGCTAAGGTATGAAGGGCTAGTTGCCTAATTTCAAACACTGAGCATTGTGAAGGGCTGATTTCTTAATTTCACACATTGAGCGCTGCTTTTACATGAAGCTTAGGACTAGTTTTGGTTAAATAGTGGCAAATTTTCTTTGACTGCAAATATTTCTTTGAGGAACATAGCTTGGATAACTCATTGAGCAGCTCAAGAGTGGGTGAAGGGAACACAAAAAAGACCTCTTGCTGCATAGCATGCTGGAGGACTGTTTGTATTAACCCGTAAGAGGCTGTGCCTCCTTTGATGGCTGGACACTCTCTGGCACTGCAGAGCTGCTGTTAGAAAGATTAGTAAAATATTTAACCAGACTACTAATTAAAATCCAGGTGTCTAAATTCTCTGTTCCATCTGCTAAGCAAACTTGTCCCCACTTTGGGATCATTAGATGAAAGGTGACATTGAAGTGCTTTGTATTAATAACCACATCTCTAATTAAAGCCATGGCAAATTACTAACCTGCCATGGATGACTTTGACAGAAATAGGATACTGGGCCATGATTGTATCAGCTACAAGGAGCTGACATTTGAGTTAGCTTTGGTAGTTGAAATTTGGGACAAACTACAACAGACTTTGAGCAGCTGAGGTTCCTTGTGTCTCCAGTGAGAGAACCACTTAGGTTCTATATATTTGGATCTATTACAGCAACTAAGGCTTTAATTCTCAAGGACCCCTGTGTCTTCACCTATAACCACAGAAGTATCCATTGGCTTAACATAATGATTGTCCTGATTCTCGTTGCTTGGTTTTGCCAGCTCACACCTGTAAGCAATGCAAAGAAAGTGAAAAGTTTCAGCAGTATTGAACGCCGAGGGCAGCTCGTACCAAGGCAAGGCAAGTTGAAGTGTGAAATCAAATATTGAGATATTCACCCCGAGGCTGGCACCTTTGCCAAAGCCTAAAGTGAGGATAGCCTTTAAGAACAGATCTATAGCAGGGACCATAATTCATATGAAGAATGACTATTCTGGCTTTAATCTGTCAGCTTTAAGGTAACGCTCAAAGTTTTCTCCCTCTTAAATCTGCCTCTCTACATCTCAGCAGTGACATTGTGACTCTGTTTCTATGATAACCAAATACTAAACAGTGAAAAATATGATAGCATGATGAGCTCTTTTCAGGCTGAAATAGCACCCATTGTTCAGGAAAAATCCACTCAAAGATGTGGAAAGGTTATTTTGGTGTTCAGTTGTATTACAATGAAATGTTCTTTATTTTGAAAGACTTTCAACTGTCTTCAAGTTACTAATTTAAAAATGAAAACTGAGAAAATTGACTAATAATTGCCTATGAAATTCACTGTCATCCTCTTAAACAAAGGAGCTCTTATACACACCTTCCAACACATCTGTCCTTATATTTTTTTTTCATTCTGTAAACTAAAATAGGAGCTCTGACTATTTAGATGACAATCATTCACATTAACTGTAACACAATTCCTTAGGGAGTAAAACTTATCACTGTGACACTATTCATGATAAAAAAAAATGCTCCCCTTTCATTTAAACTTGAGGAATCTGCAGTAAGTGTGAGTCCTTCATTAAATGCAGTATGTTATTTGGCAACTAATAGAATACTCAAGTAAGTTCACATGTGTGTCTCTGTATTGTAAAGTAATGGTTCTCCCATTGTAACTTCGTAGGACTTAACACCTGAAATGAAAGCTTTTGTGGACCAATATGGGAAGACTCCTGATGGAAAAATAGGAATAGTTGAGGTAAGATTGTTACTTTATAAAAAAACACTGGCGTGTTTACTAGGAGAAAATACATTTAGCACAGGAAAACATGAGCTTAATGTGTAAATACTTAAGATTTTTAGTTTCACAGAAAATTTCTTCCTCTGCCTTAAGATCTCCAGTATTTTTCTCACTAACATTTTTTTTCACAGACAGATAGGTATTCCCTATGTCTCTCCAGACATTTCACTACACTTCATTCAACTTTGCACACTTTATTCAGTACAAATAAGCACCACTATCAATTTAGTTTTCCTGCAAAGCAAATAAGAGCTGTGTCTTAGGATCTGAATTGTGAAAGGCAATAGGATTTATTTCTACTAATGATTTTGAATTAATGCTCCATCAGCAGTCCTATAGAGAGGATAATGCACAAGTGAACACAACTGGGTGATCACTGTATATAGGCTGTTCTAAAACAAACAAACCCCGCATATATATGGTAAGAGAGCAGCCTAACCATGTTAAACTTAAACAAAATACTAATAGTAGTTGTGATCTAGCTTGTGAAAGATCAGGTCTTCTTACTAATTCCTTTCTTGAACTTTAACAGAGCTTCAGGCAGAAAAATTCCCTATTCCTTTCTAAAGAGGGCAAAGAAAACCAACCCTTTCTGCACACAGAGCTGCTCAACTATTGCATAATTTAGACAACATTCTGGGAAGGTGTAAACCTTTGTATTTTCTCTCACTTTCACTCTTGAGTGCTGCAAGTCAAAGAGGAGAGTTCGCTGGGTTACAGCTTGAAAAGTCACTTTTTAAAGCCTAAATCTACGACTCCTTTATATCACTCTGAGTGCAGTGAGACTGCAGTTTTATTATGAAATGCCTTTTTCTTTTCTTCTTTTTCTTTTTCTTTTTTTTTTTTTCCCTCCCTGATAATAAGAAATCTGACCTGGAGAGCTAATTAAGAAAGATCTGGAAACAAGCCAGGTCTGCAAAATGTCTACAGTGACCAACTTTGGGTCAGTAGCTAATTTTAAAATAGAGGACTGAATGGAATTTGTAAAAGTCAATAGGAAGTATCACTGGTGCTATAATCAATCATTTCAGTGTCTTTTCTCCCCTGTCATGTGACTGCACTGCATATACATATTTAAAGTATATTTATATGTACCTGCATGTGTAATAACAACAAACTACCATGGAATTACAAACACTTTCACTTACAGCTATAATTAATTTTTTTTAAATGCATCTTTTGACTGTATTTAGCATTGATCAAATAGTTCTGCATTTAAAAAGACCTATTGTTTATCTAGACTAACTAACTTTTTGGGTTTGGACTAACAAATGCTTATTAATTTGATATTGAAGAAGCCTATTTAATTTAGTATTTACGAATGTATGCAATAGTAAGCATCAAATGCAAGAAGAACATGCAGGCAATGCCTTAAAAAAGACCATTTCTTTGCTTAGGAAGGATAGTGGAAAGTTTTCTCTTTCAAATTTTGTTCCTGGTTCTGTAATTGACCTAATGGTTAAAGATGAGCACATTTGATAGGGACTGATATTGCATGGTGCTCACCACCCCCAGTGAAGTGCCAAGCATGCTCAGCATCCACGGAAGCCGTTGAATAGTGACAGTACTCAGTTCAGTGACTGGAGGGACTTTCTCCCTTAATATAGCACTTTCCTGACTGAATAGCTATATTTTGTTACACTCACATCAGCATGAAGCTTGATTTGGAAAGTGCTGATGGGACTCAGATGAAATGTGTTGCACATACAGAGCAGGGCAATATTAAAGTTAGTATTTGGATTTGATTCTCTTTCCTTATAAATATTAAAAAAACCCCACAGTAATTACAGTAGTGCATCAAATAGGTTTTTTCCTATGGAAGTGGCATAGGAGGTTCCATGTGAACCTGAGGAAGAATGTTTTTACTATGAGGGTGACAGAGCAGTGGCACAGGCTGTCCAGAGAGGTTGTGGAGTCTCCCTCTTTGGAGATATTCAAGAACCCTCTGGATGCATTCCAGTGTGATCTGCTCTAGGTGATCCTGCTCTGACAGAGGGGCTGGACCAGATGATCTTTTGAGGTCCCTTCTAGCCCCTGACATTCTGTGATTCTACAGTTCTATAAGTGCATGAATGCTGGGGTTTTTTTTTTAAAAAAAAAGTAAGGTCAGTCAGACCCCCAGCCATCATTATCAATATCTTGACATCTGACAGAAAAAGTCATAGCAAATAATGAGTTTTCAGGGAAGGCCTAGTGACTGAGATAAAGAGGAAGTCTGGGTGGCTTTTTTTTTTTTCCAGTTCAGACCAAGAGTGGATTCTGTCTTTGCAAGTGCTCTGCAGTTAGCTCACTAGCTTTTATCCAGTGCCCTCCAGCTAAAGGAAGACCTGTCCTCTTCCTTGTCATTGTGTAAGAGAACTTTTATTCACCTTTTGTACTCATACAGACCAATGCTTTCACCAAAATGTGGATGTGAAGCCCGAGGTTTTGAAACTGAGGACTGCACTAATTCTACATTCAAGTTATTTGAGGCTTACTGCTGCCATAAAAATAGCTACTTATTAGCCTAAAATATTCTTTGTACTCCTGGTCTCTGTTACAGGATTTTAAAAAGCAAATTCACTGTATGAGGTGGAGGGAATTTTAAATAACATTAATTACCAACAGAATTCACTTAGAGAATAATTTCTAGAAAAATGTTGTTTTAAATACTGTGAGGATTTTTGTTCTGCAAGGTAACCTATGAAGACATACATCAGCGTGAAGCTGAGCAGAGGAGCCAAGCCAGAATGAGTCTCTGTGGTTTTTCTGTACTACTCATGATGCAGAAACAGCTGATGTTCTCCATAAGAGCAGCAGCCAGCTCACAGAAATGCCCACTAAATTGCTGCTGCTGCCACGCACCAATGTGTAAGGGTCTGCACTCTTCCTCAAACATGCTCGCAGAGTTCCCCCTGTGCTTATCTTCTGAAGAAGTCATTAGAAATAGCACAATAATTTCCATATTTTCTGATCAGGACTGAGAAGTTGGGTCAGTTTCTTTGTGATCTCCCTTAATAATTCAGAGTTTTCCATTTGGAAAAAAAAAACCAAACAACAATTTAATGCTATTTGATGCATGAGCTTGGAGAATTGGACTTCCCTCTATAACTATTTTGTTTCTATGATGCTGAAGGGTACAAGAAAAAGAAAACACAAAAGTCATTTTTTGGCAGAAACCTGAGCTGATACTGGGTATTGAACTACTATATCTTTGTAATGTAAAAACCTGTGCTTTCCCCCAAGACCTGCAAAGGGTGAGAGCTGTAGCTTAGTTTGGTACTGCTAGTAAGCTGTTAATGATTCTTTGGAAGGTTACTGTTTTACATCTACCCTTGTACTACTTTGCAAAAATTCACTGCTTAGCTATGGAGACCCCACGAATAAGATCTCATTATTTCCATACTTGTGAACCCTTTCCCATTGTCATAATTAGTCTCTTCTCCCAAACTCTGCTTATTGCTACCATCAGTTCCTCCATTCAGCATTTGCTGGTGAGCAGAAACGCTGATTTACTCTCAGAATCAAAGCTCCTCTGCCATGGGGGAATACAGAAATGCTCCCATAACGCCCTGTGTCATGCACCTTTAGCTGTTAGGTACCCACAAACGTGCACTTACCCACACGTGTGTGTGCTATTTATAATGGAGCAGGTTTCCAAAGCTGCTGACAAAAATACATTGTTTAAGTTGATTTGGCTTAGTGTTCAGCCATTTAGCAAAAGCACTTGGAATGCTCTGACAGGCCTGACAGCCTGTCATCAGCTGCACCCTGTCTGTGAGGAGAGTGCTCTGATCTGTCTTTTCTGTTACACTAGCCCTTAAAGAATAAAACTGATTCCTTGCACAGATAATTTTAGAGAAAAGAGACATCTACCTTCATAAGATTGTTGTGCCTGGAGGGCAAGAAGGAGACCTGAACTCACCTATGATGCTACTGGAACCCAATTAAAAAGCCTCAGCAATTAGGCAATAGCACTGAAATAGACAGAAGGAGGGATTTGGGGGTGTCAAGTGAATGTGGAAAACCGAAAATTTGATTCAAAATTTTAAGATGGGGCTCCATGAAGTCTGCAGATGTCATTTTTTTTATAAAAGAATGCAGCTAAGAAATCTGTCTTGCTCCATTTTCTCTTCCTAGTAAGCACAGCTGGCCTATTCTTCAAGCAAAGTTTTCTTTAATCAAAACACATTTCATACATTGTGAGGACAGAAAAAAACATTAGGCTTTTGTTAAACACAAATCATGATTTTACATTAAATTATACAGCATACTCTCCATCTCCTACATTTGTCACTTGCCAAAATTGAGTTATAGCAAATGAACAGTTTCAATAATCAGTACAATCATGTCTGATTTTTAAAAAAACCTTTTGTAGAGCAGAGGCATTGGAAGAGCCACTCCTGATTTTGCAGGGCTAAAAGCCCTTTTGATTTCTTTCTGGTATTTATAGCTCATCTTGAACACATCTCGGTGCAAATGATCACTGCTTGCCATCCCCTTACCCTTCTCACCTTCTCTTTTTTTTTCCTCCTGACTTTTCAGTGTGTTTTTCTATCTACTTGACACACATGTTCTTCATGTCAGTGTTCCTCTCCTTCCTGTCTCCCTCTGGAGATATTAAAAACCCACTGGGATGTGTTCCTGTGTGATCTGCTATAGGTGATCCTGATCTGGCAGGGGGATTGGACTGGATGAGCTTTTGAGGTCCCTGCAGCCCCTGACATTCTGTGATTCTTCCTCAGTACCTGCGAGTCACTCTCTCAATTCACAGACCTTCGTGCTTAACCTCTAAACATCCTTGAGTTACGTTTTAAATTTGTCCCAGTTCCAGGTTTTCACCACAGATACTAATTCTGCATGGATGATTTTTTCCTTTTTTTTTTTTCTCTGCAGCTACCTCTTCAGTAAAGTGCTGTCTCACCCCTTTCTTGCAGACTTCAGTTCTCTTTGACCTTGATGAATACAGCAAAGTTGCAAGCCTTTCAGAGGCATCTTTCAAATATTTCAGCTAACAGGATGAAGCTTCCTGTGGGGTCTCAATAGAACAAAGAACTTCATAATATTTTAACAAGTTTCCTGTCCTTTAACAGGCTCAACTGGCCTAATGAAGAATCACAATTTAATCTTTCTGAAATTCTGTTACAGCTTGCTCAGATATTACCGACAGAAGAGAACTTCCTCTTGTTCTTCAGATGCCAGCAGCTAAAGTCAAGTGAAGACTTCATGCAGGTACAGTATGGAAAGCTGCCTTTTGTAACATCATCCAAGACTTGCTCACCTTAAATACATCATTGAAGTGTTCACGTTCTGATTGCAGACATGGAGAAAATACGACAGCGACCACAGCGGCTTCATTGATTCTGAGGAACTCAAGGTAAATCACTATCTGTGGGCAGGCACGAGGTGAGCACAGGCACTGGAGTACAGCTGGTGCTGCTGCCTGTTTCTTCAGATGCCTCTCCCTGCAATGGTTTGCGTTTCAAACATGACCAAAACGTGATATGCTTTGCTGATGGGTTTTATCACCAGTCAATTATTTAAAGTGAAACTCTGATCAATGTTTTTTTCTAGAACACATTTTAGTTCAGATCAATGTCTGTCTCAAGTGACTCAGGGTAACAGGTACTTAGCTTAGAAGCAAGAAACATTCAGAAAGCAAGATAGGCCTCTGAAAGCTATGTGGTTCCTTTTTTGGTATATTGTGGATGAGGGCTGTTCTGCTGGTTTTCTCCTGAGAGCATCACTCCCATTAACTACAGATCACACTCAAGCATCAAGTAACCCTACAGGTTCCACTCTGATACTATCAGGCTAGTGCAAATGGAATTGTGTTGCCCTTAATTGGTTCTCTTGGTGGTATTTTGGTATCAGCTTTAATATGCACAACTAAAAGCAGACTCTAGATTACTTGTTAGCCATCTCAGCCTTGCAGAGTTAACGACTCTTGAAATTAGAGCAATTTAGCTCCCTAGTTGTAACAGTGACAGCAGTTTGTAGGTGATAAATCACAGAGCTGTAGAATCACAGAGTGGTTGGAAGGGACCTCTGGAGGTCATCTGGTCCCTGCTCAAGCAGGACCTCCTAGAGCCAGTTGTCCCGGGCTATATCCAGATGGCTTTTGAATATCTCCAAGGATGAAGATTCCACAACCTTTCTGGACAATCTGTGCCAGTCCTAGGTCATCCTCACAGTAAAAACATGTTTCCTGATATTCAGAGGGAACCTCCTATGGTTTGATTTGTGTCCACTGCCTCCGGTCCTGTCACTGGGTACCAGCCTGACTCCATCCAATTTGTGCCCTCAGTTGTAATATTTATATATATTGAGATACATCCTGAGCCCGCTCTTCTCCAGGCTGAATAGTTCCAGATCTCTCAGCCTTTCCTTGTAGGAGAGAAACTCAAATGCAAGTGTCTCTGAGTAGAAAGGTGCTGTTTTCCACAGTTCAGTTGCACTTGATACATTACTGTACCTTCAAATTCAGAGATACCAAAACTATTCTTAGCAGAAGAAAGAGCTACTAGTGTTTATCCATCTAATTTGGGCTATTTTGCCCATATGTGGTGTTCTAAAGAACTACCTAAGCTTTCTTAACTACAGCACTGGGAGATCAAACTGTCAAACCTTTACAGCTCTTCTAGACAGAAGATGTATCCACAGCAGATAATTCACACTTTTTTCCCCCCCTTCCTCTTCTGAGTTTGGTATCTGTCTGACATTTGCCAGGATCCTACCTCAGGGTAACCCTCAGGCAGACAAACCCATTCCTCTGCTGGTTGGTAGCATCAGGTCATATGATAGGATAGGGAAGAGGCCACACATGGATGTAGCACTTCAGAACTCTCCAGCTGTTAGGCAGCACCTTAAGGAGTATTGATGGCTGCTGTAGTGTAAAATAGATTTTAAAAGGCAGGGTTGATTGAGGACTGGCTGAAGACTGTAGGTATTGTAACTGGATCCCTAATGGTCCCCCCTCTCTCTTGCCAGCTTCAGAGAAGCAAGCTTTAACATGTTGAAAACAAGACAGAAATGTCCACTTCTATCTTTAGAGCAGTACTCTTGACAAGCTCAAACATTTAAAGCATTTGTTATGTGAGGAGCACACCCACTCACAGTTTTATAAGAGAAATTTAAGCTGGAAATCAGGAAAACTTTCTAACAATAGCAACAGCAGTGGAATACATTGTCTAAGGGGCAGGCCGACTCAGAGTCACTGCTTGTGTTTAGGAAAGGTTTGGCAACAGCTCAGATCAGAGAGTAGCTCAGGATGTTTAGATATAGATAATCCTTTACTGAGACATGGAGATGGACTGGATAGCCTATCAATGTCCTTTCCAATTCTACTTTCCATCAAAGCACACGAGATCAAGAATGTTTCTGTAACATCCATTTACACCATTTGAGCCATGGTCTTTCTATACAGGCTACCAAGAAGGCCTCCCACCATGGAGGGTATCAGACTAGAGGAGCTACAGAGGGTATTAGTCATATGGCTATAGATGTGGTTGCATTCAAGTTCAAGAATGTTATCTTTGTACAAATAGATTTTCTTATGAGCTATGCCATTTTCTGTCTTGAAATGTGGCACAAAATTCCATAAAGATAATGACTCTCAAAGTGGTGACAGTAATTATGTGTTTCACTGAGCATTGACAGGCATACAGACATTGTGGGTCTTGTAATGCCTTTGTTAAATAAATTGATATATTTCTCTCTCTCTCTTTTTTTTTTTTTTATTTTAATGTCATAGAGCTAGTACAGAAATTTAAACCACTGAATGAGTAGAAACAACCTCGTTTTTTAAGCTAAAACCAGCTGATGTTTCAAGTTATGATACTATATCAAATTCTCATTCAAGGAAATGCAATGAAACTGTCTGCACGCATTTGAAATGCAAGGCAGGGAGGAGCAATGTAGGTTAACATTCACTTCTAGCACCAGGTGCTGCTCCAGACTCGGATAGAACATGATTAATCATTGATCTTTTCTGCAAGAAGTGATTAAGCACCCCAGCTTTCAAGGAGACTCCAGATTAATTAGTTTAGCCTAGTGATGGAGCTGATTAGGAAGCAGCGTGCTAGAAAACCAAACCATTTTTTTCAAATTCACAGTGCAACAAATGGCATACAACACAAAAAGTTTTGAGTCCTTTTTTTGTTTGTTTTTTTCCCCAAATAAAACTGTGCAAGATACCTGAACTGATCAAAAGAAACTGTTTAATTTGCAGTTGTTGTTGATGACTTCTTTTCATACTTATTTGGAACTTCAGCAGTAAACAGTAAAGTGGGTGTAAAATAGCATTTCCTGTTACTTTGATCTGAAGCTAGCAAGTCGAGTATTTTGTGCTGCAGATAAAAATCCACCTATTGCTCTTCTGTTTATTTAACAGAGCTTCTTGAAAGATTTATTACAGAAAGCAAATAAGCAGATTGAAGACTCAAAGTTGACAGAATACACGGAAATAATGGTAAGGTTGTTTACAAACATACTTCATCAAGACTAACTCAATTCTGTTTATCTTTAGCCACTGGAGGGTTCCAAACTACTTGAAGCCCCACCAGGTCCTAATCAGGCTAACATTTCAACAGAGAGACAACTCTGGTATCTAGCACTGCAAGTATTTCTGCTGCTACAGACATTTGTAGGCAGTTTTCAGTGCTGCTTAAGAAAAAAAAAACTGCTCAGGAATTCTGTGTCTTCTTGGTATTTGTTTATTTGTATGCTACTAAACCATACCATAGTGTTTTCCCCTGTTCTTCTTCCTTGTGTTATTAGTTTCAGGTCTTCACAGTTCATAGCAGAAAATATTGTACCCATCATTATCACACTATTATGTTTAGATCAAATTAATTTGGGGTTTCTTTGTGTGCTTTGCATTCTCACACTGCTGTAGTGTCTGTCTCTTGTCTTCACTGCGTGGTGGCTTATCGGATGTACAAACATCTTAAACTTTCCTTGTCCCCTCCTTCAAGAAGGAGAAATTGATGTTGTAGTAAACACTAGAACAAAGCTGTTGCTTTTCTGGCCTTAAATCAGCCCAGTCCTTGGAGCACTTCTTCTGTCCTACCACTGTACTGCTCCATGGTCAGGACCAGTATTGGCTTCTGAGCTGACATTTAAAAAAAAAAACCAAAAAACTCAGAATTCTTGGCTTTAGGAAATGTGTAACACTGGTTTTTGTTTTGTTTTGTTTTACCAGCTTGATTTTATCTTAAAATAATTTAAGCTAGCAAAAATGTGCTATGTAAACCCACTAGCCCTCACACTGGCCTGAGAATGGCTGATAAAGCTTGTGTTTCTCCTGGAAAAACACGGCTGGTTTAATGTACCACTCACCTTTCATTGTGAAGAATACAGGTGAAGATAAACTGTACTCTTTTCACCCAGAGAGCTTTTAGACCTTCATCTTAAAAACACACTCTAAGTTCTAACCTCTGTAGAAATACACAATGATAAAAAATTAACAGCAATAAGAAAAAAATAACCATTAAGGCCAGCTGTCCAATTATCTCCCCAGGAAGAAGAAAATAAGACTGCTAGGAAACATGCAGCCCTGAGTGGCTGTAGGCAGGCACAGCCAGCCACTAACAGCCCATCAAAATATAGAATATGTTGATTTCACAGCTGCCACTGCTTACTTCCCCTAAATGCAAAGCTCCTCACATGAGAGATGTGGGCAAGGCAGATGCTTTCACATAAGGAAAGAAGCATTAAAAAGAACCAGGGCGTTAGGTAGAAATAAGTGCTTATAGAATAGGTCTCTTTTCTGGTCTCCCTTGACATTCATTGTGTATTAACCAAGTGAAATTAGGCCTTTTTTTTCCCATGGCATTCATTCTGTCTTTAAAAGGATATACACCTAGTACAGGATGTCTTTTCCTCTCCTCCTAAAATTACATCCAAAATTACTGTGATTGAAAGTGATGGGATGGAGAGTGGGTGGTTGTGTTTTCAGTACAATGCCTAACAATGTTTTGTACAGCTGGCTGCTTTTGTGACTCTTTCATACAGCAAAGGCAAATAATACTTGAAAGAAGAAAAATGGGACTATACATACATAAAAACTAGGGGAGGAAGTCCCATGCAGGTGCAATATCTCTGTCTACTTCTAATAGTGTGTATAAGCTCATGATTCACAAGCAGCAGGAGCTCATCCTTTCAAAGACTCAAAAGACAACACTTTAATGCAATAGGGTGATTAAAAATTATTAGATATAGCATTCATTTATTTTGCTAAATTGCATTACTGTATTTGCTCTTAAAATTTAATTATCATTATTTGAAGATATTTACTTTCATACCATCAAGAAAAATGTGATCTCTTCAGTTTCTTCTTGAAATACATGGTAGAAAGAGGACGTGATCACTAACTTAAATACTAACTTAAATATTTAGACCTTGCAGCCAGCTGTATGAAATGTCTGTTATGTGCTGTCTAAGGAATTGAATGTCTTGGATTCATATGAACTTTACTCCACTGTTGTTTCACCTTTACGAAGAGAGGATAATGCTGCTATTATTAGACCATGATAGGAAGGCAAAACTAAGATGTTATCATGTCAACCCTCCTCTCATTTACAAGTGCACAGTTCTCATGTGGGACATCCATCACTTCAGCAGGTTAAAACCTACCTTGCAGTAGGTTAATCGTAATTGTCCATCTGGTTTCTTACCAGGCTTTTGCAGTAGAATTAATTACTGTAACATACTTCTTCAGCACTTTCAGTAAGTGTATTGCACAGGAAATGTGACAGATCAAAACTTGGAGCCATCCTTTCAGCATGGAATAAAAGCCAAATGTCTCTGTATTTAAGTATTCAAAAAAAGTGTTTTCTTCATTATGTTGGCTAACTTTGAGTAGTAATGCAAACTTACATATTCTTTCAGCTCAGGATGTTTGATGCAAACAATGATGGAAAGCTGGAGCTTACTGAACTGGCCAGGTATGTCTTCTATCTCTTTTCACAACAAGTATCACGTAGCAGTTGCTGTTATGGAAACAGTTAAACATTTTGACCTTTGTTTTGTTTTTGTTTTTGTTTTTTTTTCCTTCTCTGTCCAAAGACTACTTCCTGTACAGGAAAATTTTCTTATTAAATTTCAGGTATGAATATTCAAATTCTTAAGCTAACTTGTTAACCATCACACAGAAAACTGGTGTCATTAATGGAGTTCTTTTTTTTTTCCTTTTGGTCCTTAGGGTGTCAAAATGTGTGCAAAAGAATTCAATAAAGCCTTTGAGATGTATGATCAAGTAAGTCCTCAAAAACATTTTATTAATTGCATAGTTTGATGGCATTTATTTTCTGAATCTGTGGGAAACCTCTGATAAGAAAAATAAAAGTTTGAAATCATCTTTAATGTTTGGGTTTTTTTCAGGATGGCAATGGCTATATAGATGAAAATGAACTTGATGCGCTACTGAAGGATCTCTGTNACTGCTCCATGGTCAGGACCAGTATTGGCTTCTGAGCTGACATTTAAAAAAAAAAACCAAAAAACTCAGAATTCTTGGCTTTAGGAAATGTGTAACACTGGTTTTTGTTTTGTTTTGTTTTACCAGCTTGATTTTATCTTAAAATAATTTAAGCTAGCAAAAATGTGCTATGTAAACCCACTAGCCCTCACACTGGCCTGAGAATGGCTGATAAAGCTTGTGTTTCTCCTGGAAAAACACGGCTGGTTTAATGTACCACTCACCTTTCATTGTGAAGAATACAGGTGAAGATAAACTGTACTCTTTTCACCCAGAGAGCTTTTAGACCTTCATCTTAAAAACACACTCTAAGTTCTAACCTCTGTAGAAATACACAATGATAAAAAATTAACAGCAATAAGAAAAAAATAACCATTAAGGCCAGCTGTCCAATTATCTCCCCAGGAAGAAGAAAATAAGACTGCTAGGAAACATGCAGCCCTGAGTGGCTGTAGGCAGGCACAGCCAGCCACTAACAGCCCATCAAAATACAGAATATGTTGATTTCACAGCTGCCACTGCTTACTTCCCCTAAATGCAAAGCTCCTCACATGAGAGATGTGGGCAAGGCAGATGCTTTCACATAAGGAAAGAAGCATTAAAAAGAACCAGGGCGTTAGGTAGAAATAAGTGCTTATAGAATAGGTCTCTTTTCTGGTCTCCCTTGACATTCATTGTGTATTAACCAAGTGAAATTAGGCCTTTTTTTTCCCATGGCATTCATTCTGTCTTTAAAAGGATATACACCTAGTACAGGATGTCTTTTCCTCTCCTCCTAAAATTACATCCAAAATTACTGTGATTGAAAGTGATGGGATGGAGAGTGGGTGGTTGTGTTTTCAGTACAATGCCTAACAATGTTTTGTACAGCTGGCTGCTTTTGTGACTCTTTCATACAGCAAAGGCAAAATAATACTTGAAAGAAGAAAAATGGGACTATACATACATAAAAACTAGGGGAGGAAGTCCCATGCAGGTGCAATATCTCTGTCTACTTCTAATAGTGTGTATAAGCTCATGATTCACAAGCAGCAGGAGCTCATCCTTTCAAAGACTCAAAAGACAACACTTTAATGCAATAGGGTGATTAAAAATTATTAGATATAGCATTCATTTATTTTGCTAAATTGCATTACTGTATTTGCTCTTAAAATTTAATTATCATTATTTGAAGATATTTACTTTCATACCATCAAGAAAAATGTGATCTCTTCAGTTTCTTCTTGAAATACATGGTAGAAAGAGGACATGATCACCAACTTAAATATTTAGACCTTGCGGCCAGCTGTATGAAATGTCTGTTATGTGCTGTCTAAGGAATTGAATGTCTTGGATTCATATGNTTTTTTTTTCCTTCTCTGTCCAAAGACTACTCCCTGTACAGGAAAATTTTCTTATTAAATTTCAGGTATGAATATTCAAATTCTTAAGCTAACTTGTTAACCATCACACAGAAAACTGGTGTCATTAATGGAGTTCTTTTTTTTTTCCTTTTGGTCCTTAGGGTGTCAAAATGTGTGCAAAAGAATTCAATAAAGCCTTTGAGATGTATGATCAAGTAAGTCCTCAAAAACATTTTATTTATTGCATAGTTTGATGGCATTTATTTTCTGAATCTGTGGGAAACCTCTGATAAGAAAAATAAGTTTGAAATCATCTTTAATGTTTGGGTTTTTTTCAGGATGGCAATGGCTATATAGATGAAAATGAACTTGATGCGCTACTGAAGGATCTCTGTGAAAAGAACAAAAAGGTAACACTAGAGGGCTTTTTTTCCCCACTAGAGATTAGATTTAATTTGGATTTTAAGGACACTTTAATCCACCCAATTAAGATAAATATAGAGAGCTTCTAAGTCATAAATCCCGAAGTCAAAGTGCAACTAAAAATCTCATCAGAAGTCACAGCAGTGTACATTCTGAACTAGGGGGGCTGTGATTACATAGTGACACTGCCAAAAGCTTGCTTCTGAGACATCAGCTATCAGCAATCTAACCAGGCTATAACACAGACAATATGTAAACACATGAACAACATTTGCAGTGTGTCACTGGTGGACAGGCTGAGAATATCCTTTGGGGTTTTATTCCGGTTTTGCTTTGTTTTTTTCTTGATTTTCTGCCACTGGAGGTAAACTTGCTCCTGCTGGTAACTAAACAGGATTATAAAGCATTATCTGTTCTCTAAATAGGAATTAGACATTAACAACCTTGCGACATACAAGAAAAGCATCATGGCCTTGTCCGATGGAGGAAAGCTTTATCGAGCGGAGCTGGCTCTTATTCTCTGTGCTGAGGAGAACTAGAACTCTTCTCTCATGTCCACTTAACTAGTGATGTACTCTATCTACACAATAACTGTGCACTGTAAGGGAGTAGGCTGTATTTTTAAATTGCATATAGAAAATTAGCCAGGACGTGTGGCACATTCCTTTCAGTTTGTTTCTATACTGTTTGTAATGTACAGTTTTTGTAACAACAAGATTGATAAAGAGAATGTCTATGTTTGGGCCAGTCTGTATATTCAAAAAGACACTAAAATGTGTTGGGGTTGGTTTTGGTTCTGTTGGTTTTTTGTTTTCTGTTTTGGTTTTTTTTTTTTCCTTTCATAAACACAGCTGGAAAAAAGAATTTAAACCTGCTGACATTGCTGTGGTCATCATATCCTTTGACACTGGCAACATTTCTTGTTCAACTACATAACAAAAAAAGTCTACAGGCATCTTTCCCTATTACAACTAATTTTATTTTTTTTAAAATGCAAAACATGAATTCAGATTAAATACAATCTAGGTCTGGAATAAGGAAAGAGATGTTGGCATGTCTGATTTCCAAAACCGAACGAGGCAATAAGAAATATTTTCAGTTGTCAAACCATCCACCTACAGGTCTGTGCTCTCTGCAGTTTTTCAATTACTCTTCTCTTTATGAACTCATAGCATATAGACAAAGCATTTATCTGGGATAGATCTCCACGCAGTAGCTGACAAAAAAATAGAGTGTTTTCAATCTAGCTGTTTAACTTTACTGAATTTAAACATAGGCACTTCAGAAATAAATGCCTTTAATCTGTCTTGGAATCTTGGCTAAATTACAGGTAGTATAGTTAATACACAGATTAACATATATTATAAGTGTACCTTCCATGACTATTGCTGTGTCAGAGAATATGACAATCCATTTTCTAAACTATTTTCACATTTTGCAGGTTATAATTATTCTAGTAAATTGCTGTTTTTACATCATATTCTGTGTAATCTATAATTAAATTTAATATCCTAAGATGGTTGGTGTCTAGTTTGTCTATCTCCTGGATTCTTTTTTTTTCTGTACTATGTAAAGGAAAAAAAAAAACCAAACCACAACTATTTAAAAAAAAAAATATGTGCCTCATTGGACCTTACAATGTCTATAATATTAATATTAAAATTTAACATGAAACAAAGAGAAAAATCTAGTGCAGATTTTATAGCAATTTAGTTTACATGGTGGGCTCTGCTTTTTGTTATGCTAGAGAGGTATTTTTTAAATTGGAACTATACTATGAAAACAACCCTGTCCTCTTTCAGCTTAATATCTTTGGCCTGGCTCCCTTTTTACTTTACAGCAGTCTTATGCCAGACATCTCCAAGAATGTCCAGGCCATTGCTCCCAGCATGTGCTGGTATGGGAAGGAAACTGGGCTGTGTCTTCGAGCCAATAAATTATGTTGCCTCCATTTACAACCATTTCGGAAGCAGTTCCAGGTTAGCATATTAGCTATATACAACTTCTCAGCTGCATCTCTGTGTCTGTTTAGACAAGCAAAAGCAAATGCATTTTATTTGAATGTTTCAAACGACAAGGATCAGATCCTTCCAGATTACCCTCACTGAACTCCCACTGAAACGAATCCTTGAATTCCTCAGGTGAACTCAGGCAACTCAATACCATTTCAGGAATGGCCTAGTGGCCCTGGGATCTCTCCAGTGTGTGCCCTGGAAAATTAAGGAGTAGGTGGTGCCAGATGGGGTCTTGTTGGGGGGGGAAAAAAAAAAAAAAAAAAAAATCAATCTCATTCTCACCACTTTACTCCTGCTCCATGCACAGTGATTTAACTTCTCACCTGCTTGTTCTCCTCTTTTCTCTATGCAATGTGAAATACAATTGTGTATGTTAAGTGAAGGAACAGTGAATCTGCCTATTAGTACAATAAATGATTGTTATTGTTCCTACCATGCACTCAAAACCCTGGATTTTGCCTTATTTTAACATTATAAAATAAGTGTAAAGGAAGAAAAATCCCCAGCTTGTATGCAAAAATATGTGACTGCTTGCTAAAACCATTACAGTGGAAGATAAAGAGTTTAAAATGTTTTGACAAAAAGTCACCAGAGAAACTGGATTCTGTCTTCCTGAACAGTTACCTGTCACAGATGTGTTCTGAATACTCCAAAACTCTGTCCTACAAATTACAAATAAGTATTCTGCAAAAAATTTTAGCCCATTTTGGTTTAAATGTGTACAAATTAAAATTTTCAGTATCTGAAGAGGACTTACAGGAAGGCTGGGGAAGGGCTTTTTTAGAAGGGCTTGTAGAGATGGGACACAGGGCAATGGTTTGAAACTGCAGCAGGATAGATTTAGGTTGGACATAAGGAACAATTTCTTAACAATGAGAGTGGTGAAACTCTGGAAGAGGTTGCCTGGGGATGCGGCTGAGGACCTGTCTCTGAAGACATTCAAGATCAGGCTGGATGTGGCCCTGGGCAGTCTGATGTAATTGAAGGTGTCCCTACTGGCTGCAGGAGGGTTGGACAAGATGCCCTTTGAGGGCCCCTTCCAACTCGAGGCGACCTGTGGATCTGAAAACTAAAAATTAACGCAGTGCTTGGTATTCAAATCAAAGAAGGTGATTTTCTATTAATTTTAAAGCACTAAATAGCAGATTTTTGCTAATAGTGAAAAAATAATGTAGGGTAAGTATCAGGCCCTTCAAAAACCAATGACATTATAAATGCAGGGTTTGCTGACACACAAACCTGAACGGTACAAGTTCATCACTGCCACCTGACTGGCAGCTGTGACACAAACCATGGAGCATTATGGAGAACACCACACTCATTTTCATGGACAGCTTAATCTGGGTTGCACACAGGTCTTGAAGTGAGTGATCTGGCTTTCATTCACTGCTGCCCTGCTCTGTCCTGAGCAGTGGATGGGCAGTATGATTGTGCTGCTTCAGTTCCCTCTGTTCACAAGCTAGCTATGTATCTCTGAAAACTGACCCACACAAGCCCACAGAACTCCTAATTGGCACACTCCAAGTGCACCTGTCAGATGCGGAGCAGGCTGCTGAGACACATCAGCACTTCTGCATCAGACAAACCTGGACTCACAAAATAGGCAGAGGCTGCTGAACTCCACTGAAGCTGGGACTCAGTCTCTGTTCTGTTAGGCAGCATTAGCTGCTTCTGCATAATTTCCATGTGACATCTTGTGCATTTACGCTAAGCTTTCATCACAATCCTGGTTATCATCACAGGCTGTGGGAGCAGACCAAAACCCACATCTACTTGCTGTGTCTATGAGGAGACTCAGCACCTGCAGCTAGGCACCCAAATAGATGTATCCTGATTTCTGAAGTGCTCAGCACCTCCAAATCTTACTGAAATCAATTAAAGATGCTTGCACCAATTAAGGGTCTTTACAATGAGAGTGGTAAAATACTGGAACAGGTTGTTCAGGGATGTGGTCGATGCCCTGTCCCTGGAGACGTTCAAGATCAGACTCAATGTAGCCCTGGGCAGCCTGATCTATTTGGAGGTGTCCCTGTGGACTGCAGGGGAATTGGACAAGACCTTTCAGGGTCCTTTCCAACCCAATGCAATCTGTGAACCTTTGAATTTTACTGCATATTAAATTAGCACATAAGAAACCTGGTGGTTTTACCTTGGTTAACATGGGCTTACATGTTTAGCAGCAACACAAGGTGCTCCATGGAGTTAGACAAAAGCGCAAATTTCCTTGCAGTTCAGTGTTTTTACTTGTGTGCTATCAGCACAAGGAAAGAAATATCAATGCGCAGTTGGTATGCCAATGCATTTGAAGTCGGTATGGATGGGTAGGAACCCAGATTTCCCTCACACAGTGCCATTTTCTGCTTGTAAAGCAGACTCTTGAATTGGTAAATACTAGCAGTATTCTTAACAGTAATTGATATATTCGAGAAGAGGGAATACCCAGGAACAGGAGAAGCAAAGATTGGCAGCAGTTCTGGTATCACAGCAAAGAGGTAATACAACTAATCTCTTTATTTGCAACCCCAAATGATTAACTTGTTTATAAGCCTCTATTATAATACAATAGCACTTCTACAGCACAGAATTAATTAAGGAAATTGTAACAGACAGGTTCAAAGAGTAAATCATCACCTGGAATAAAAAGGGTAATGTCAAGGTTTAATTGAGCAGACAAGATGTACTTTTCAGCTGAAAACAGACAATGAATCCTCCTTTGTGAGTGCCTCTAAGTTGAGTTCATGGAAGTGACAAGACCTTTAGCTGATGGGTCATACAAATGTCACTAAAAAGTATTGGGTTTCTGGGAAGATTTTCCTTGTGATCGATGAAAATTAAGCTACCTCTGCAACCCTACTGACTCCTTCCCTGCTTTCCAGTGTACACCATCACTTTCTCTGACCCATTCCTCTACTTTCTTGTTCCCTCAACTTCATCTCCATGAAACTATAATGGCTCGAAACAGTACTTCCCCCCCCCCCCCCATATTTCCTTTTACCTTGTGGCTCACTGGCAGTCTGAGGTAGAGTAATAATCTCAGGGGAAATATGTCAGCATAAGACAGCGTCCTCAATGTGGATCCTGGGGATTTCTGGCTTTCACTACATCAGTAGGCTTTACACACAAGTACCATGGAAGAAAGGTAATTTAGCAGAGCTAGGCTTATCCCCCTTTCCTCCTCTGTCCTTCCTTTTCCATCTCACCCAGTTCCCAGCAAAAAAAAAAAGTCCCTGCTTTCCATACCCCAAAATACATGAAGGACTATTAAAAATATATGTATATTCAATCTTAAATTAAGGTTGAGGTGGGGATTTGTCTCTTTTCTTGATCTTTTCCATCTGCACTCCACCCAGGACCTGTCTTTCATGAGCTAAAAGGATGTGCTTCAGATGACCAGTTCCAGAGGGAATCCTGCCAGGTGTACCTGCCCTGCTGTGCAGAAGCAACAGAGATCTGGACAGGCTGGAGTGCTGGATGAAGGCTAACCACATGAAGTTCAATAGGGACAAGTGCAGGGTCCTTCATCTGGGGAGGAATAACAGGCACCAGCACAGTTTAGGGACTGCCCTGCTGGAAAGCAGCTCTGTGGAGAAAGGTCTTGGAGTCCTGGTGGACAGCAAGTTCTGCGTGGGCCAGCAATGTATCCCTGTGGCTGAGAGAGCCAATGATATCCTGGGCCGCATCAGGAAAAGTGTGGCCAGCAGGTCTAGGGAGGTTCTTCTCCCCTTCTACTCTGCTCTGGTGAGACCACACCTGGAATACTGTGTCCAGTTTTGGGCTCCTCAGTTCAAGAGAGACAGGGACCTGCTGGAAAGAGGCCAGCGGAGAGCCATGAGGATGACTGGGCTGAGCATCTCCCCTGTGAAGAGAGGCTGAGAAATCTGAGGCTGTTTAGTCTGGAGAAGACTGAGAGGAGATCTCATCTATGTGTACAAACATCTGAGGAGTGGGTGTCAAGTGGCTGAAGCCAATCTCTTTTTGATGGTCAGCAGCAATAAGAGAGGGAGCAATGGTTACAAACTGGAACACAGAAGGTTTCATCTCAACCTGAGGAGAAACTTCTTTACAGTGANCAAAGTGGTCACACCTGGGGTGGGAGGAGACTCCAACAGAGCCCAGGTGCTCTGGGTTTGGGTAGGGGAAAAGGGGGGAAAATGGGGTGGGTGGGGTGGAAAAGGAGCAGATGTGGTGTTCCAGTGTGATCTGGTATAGGTGATGCTGCTCTGGCAGGGAGGTTAGACTCAATGATCTTTCAAGGTCTTTTCCAGCCCCTAACGTTCTGTGATTCTGTGAAATAACTTAAGGTCACATGAAATCTGTGACAATATTGGAGACTGAACACCATTATTTTCAACCTCAGTCCAGTACTTCAACCACTTGACAACCTCTCTTACAGTTATGAGTCATACACAGCCATGGATTCAACAGACCAGTAGGAATTTATTTTTATTGACCATAGAATCATAGCATCACAGAAATGTTAGGGATTGGAAGGAACATCTAGAGATCATCTACCTCAATCCCCCCTTCCAAAGCAGGATCCATGTAGGGCAGGTGACACAAGAGCACATTCAGGTGGGTCTTGAAAGTCTCCAGAGAAGGAGACTCCACAGTCACTCTGGGCAGCCTGTTCCTGTGCTCTGTCCCTCTCACCTCCTTATGCTGAGGTGGAACCTCCTGTGTTCCAGCTTGTACTTGTTTTCTTGTCCTGGACACCGCTGAAAAGAGACTGGCACCTTCAGCTTTATACCCACTCCTTAGACACTTACAGGCATTAAGATCCCCTCTCAGCCTTCTCTTCTCCCGACTAAACAGGGCCAGGTCTCTCAGCCTTCCTTCATAGTAGGGATGTTCAAGTCCCCCAGTCATCCTCATAGCTCTCCATTGGACTCTCTCCCACAGACTCTGTCTCTCTCAAAACAAAGAAATCATAGAATCATAGAATGGTAAGGTTGGAAGGAGACCTCAAGGATCATCTAGTTCCATATTTGATCATATCTTTGGAGCTTTTTTTTCTGAAACATTTTTTATTGTTGTGGTGGGTTAGGAACTCTCCCCCCACACACACACTATTGAAATTTACCAGACAAGATCAGGCACCTTGGAGCAAGATGAAGCTATATTTACAACAAAGCAACACTTACAAGTATATATACACAATATTTACAAGTACTTACAATTATAATACAGGAATCCAAACTCCCTCCCAGACAAAAGAAAACTGCCTAGAAGGGGCTCAAAGCTACCCTCTCTTTCTCCCTCTGCTCTCCCAGACAGGGAACCAAAAACAACCAGCAAAGCTTATGTTGTTTTTTGTTAGTGGAGAGATTAGAGCAGAGTGAAGAAGCAGCTAATAGAGTTGCAGAACAGAGGGGGACAAATTGTTTACATTTTGGATTTTTATCCCTCTTAGCAAACCAATGAATGGTACAGACTTCATCGTTATTTTCTTTCCACAACCAGTAATCTCATTTCTCTCATTAAAATATTCCAATTACCCTCAAACCAGCACAAATTTCAAATGTCAAAGCCTTATATGCAACTGTGTCCCATACCAAGAGAAAAATGCATGTAAAGGATGATGAGGAAAAAAACCCAGTGTATATGACCCTAATGTATCAACTATATCATTGTCTGGGACAAGCGATAGCTGTAATGCCAGAATTTGATCTTGACAACCCAAGATGCTCTAAAAGAGCTGCACATGTGCTCAAGAGCCACTCTGGAGGCTGTTACAACAGACACATTTGCTTTGGCTTATTACCAGTGGCAGAGATGCAACTCAATCTCCCCCAGGACCACCACTCTCAGGAGGAAGCCTGCACTAAAAATGTCTCACCCTTTCAGCAGAACATACATTAGCTTGCTTCAGCTTTGTAAGGCAATCAAATGATTTCAAAGTCGGGGGCTGACATCTCTAAGGATGGCTTGAAGTGTGGTAAAGCGACCACTGCTAGCACTTGAAGAGAGACATCCTTGAGTTGATTCTGTATTCATAGATTCACAGAACAGTTTGTGTTGGAAGGGACCTTAAAGATCATCTACTTTCAACATCCCTGCCATCAGCAGGGACACCTTCCACTGCAGCAGGCTGATCAAGACTTCATCCAACCTGGCCTTGAACACCTCCAGGAAGCAGGCATCCACAACCTTCCTGTCAACTGTTGCAGCGCCTCACCACCCTCACTGTAAAGAATTTCCTTCTGATCTCCAGTCTAAATCTGACCTCCTCAAGCTTCAATTCATTCCCTCTCATCCTGTGAAAAGAAGCCTTCCCCTTGTAGGCCCCTTTCAGGTACTAGAAGGCTGTTCTAAAGGCCTCCCTGAAACTTTCTCTTCTCCAGGCTGAATGCCCACAACTGCCCCAACCAGGCCCCACAGTAGAGGTACTCCAGCCATCTGATCATCTTCATGGTCCTCCTCTGGACCCACTCCAGCAGTTCCATGTCCTTGTGTTGAGGTCACCAAAACTGGAGGCAGTGCTTCAGGTGGGGTTTCACAAGAGAATCACTGTATCAATTTCAAAGCACATACAGCCATGACCATGCTTGTGTCTGTGGACAATCCAGAACTCAGGTTAAACAATTTTTGGAAAGGCCTGGATTTCAGGCTGTAAAAGACAGAACGCCATAATTTTTTTGAAGAATCATATAATGCACTGGATTAGAAGACACCTCTAAAGGTCCAGCTCCTAAGAAGTGCATACATTGTTTGAAGCAGGGGGAAAAACAACTGGCAACTCCCTAATCTGGAAAGCATAATAAAGCTAAAAGAGGGACAGCAACAAATATTGTTTGGGTTTAAATTACCTGCTTACATGGGATGGATAGACTGACTAGGTTCAGAGGTAATGTCTTTTTGAAGCTTCTTTAGTATTAGTCTGTGAATGCAAATGAAACCTAGGGCTTTCTTTCAATCTCAGTCAATGAGGTTTCAAAGCTTTCAATCTAGATTTACTGATGCCCTTCACTGATCTGTGGAGAGACTCCCATAGACACACACACTGTCATGGCCAATGATTTTTTGAATCATAGAATCATAGATTCTCATTTTCAAGAACACTGGCTTAATGATGACAAAGAGCAAGCTCCTTAGAAAGGCACTGCTCGTCCTTAAATGCCAGTTTTAAAGTTCAGCATAAAATAATTAACAGATTGAAAATGTCAGCAGATGAGACCATGACTGTTATTTCAAGATGCTGCAAGTAACCAGGAGGTACTTCCCATCTCAGTTCATGGACTCCTGCTGATAACCTGAAACTTTGTTATTTGCAGGTTTAAGACTTATTACTGAAATGTGAAGATAGATTTTCCTCAGATTAACAATTATATTTACATATGACAGCCCTGAGCTGCTACTGGAGTTACAAAAAGGAGACACTGAGAAAAACAAAAGTCCTTGGAAATATTAAAAAAAATAAATCTAATTGCAGACCACAGCATGGCTATGAGATGTAAACTAAAGAACAATAACATCTCAGGGTACGACTGTTGCTCACTACTGGCAGCAGATGAGACTGCAAACAGGAAAAATACACATCCTTCATTCAAAATACAGTAATTTCAAAGTATTTTATTGAAATCAGTATACAAAAGATTTTGAAGATTTTTTCTCAATTGGTTAATTCTAAATATTCACACAAAAGCAGTGGTTCATTTCCAGGAATCTCCACTGTACAGTTACATACTTTTAGGAGCCTTTTGTTTTTCTAATCATGGCTTCCATCATATCCCACTGCTCTTTGGTAACCTAAGAAAAGAAAAAAACCCCACACAGTTTCATTAGAATTTCATATAATACACATGAAAGCATTTCATATAATAGAATTTCATATAATTACACATCTAAGTTTTGTTTGAATGTAAAATAGCAGGCAAGGAGTTTCATACCTTCTTCAAATCATTAAATTCTCCTGCCATAGAAACATACTCTCCACCATCCATTCTGATAACCTAGAAAAAAGCATAAGCAAGGCATTGAATAATAGTGTGGGTTCTGTAGCACTTCCTTGTTTATCAACAGTGAAAGTAGTTTTAACTAATTTGGATTAGAAAAAAAGGGTGTGATTGAGGAATCACATCCAAAAGTTCTTTTTAAAGGTACTAACTACCATGCATTCTGATTAAAAGTTTAATACTCCATAGATTCATAGAATGGTTTGGGTTGGAAGGGACCTTGAAGATCATCTAGTTCCAAATCCCTGCTATTGGCAGGGACACTTTCCATTAGATCAGGTTGCTCTAGGCCTCATCCAGCCTGGTCTTGAACACCTCCAGGGAGGGGGCTTCCATGACTTCCCTGGGCAACCTGTTCCAGTGTTTCACCACCCTCACTGTAAAGAATTTCTTGTTAATCTCTAGTCTAAATCTGCCCTCCTCAAGTTTCAGATCCATTCCATCTTATCCTACCCATTCCCTCTTGTTCTGTAACTACAAACCCTTGTAAAAAGTCCCTTCCCAGCCTTCTTGTAGGCTCCCTTCAGGTACTGGCAGGTTGCTATAAGGACTCCCCAGAGACTTCATTTCTCCAGGCTGCAGAGCTCTATCTCTGTCCCCAAAGGTGCAGTGCTCCAGCCCTCTGATCATCTTCTGAACCCAGAATGCTCCAGAAGGCTTGGAAGAAATTTCTAAGCAAGAGTTTTTGTTTCCTCTCTGAAACTACAGCTTTAAAAACATCAGCAGAACTCAGACCATCAGCAGGTTAGCTGTACAGACAAATCAGCCAAAACTTACTGCTCCATTAACCCAGCTTGCATAGTCACTGCAGAAGTAGGCAGCAAGATTTGCAATTTCTTCTACAGTTCCCAAACGTCCACAGGGAATCCTCTCAATCATTTTCTTCTCAAATGCACCTGTTGGATCAAGGCGGCTAAAGGCACCCTGAGGATTAAGAGAAACATAAAAAATAAATATACTTTAAACATTATAACTACATCAGAAACTAAAATGCAACTGAGAGGTTACTAAACATAAAAAATATGGAAGCTAACATTTGTGACTAAACTGTTTACACCCTGTTTGTCAGTAAGTTGAAAAAAAGAAAGCAGGAAACAGAAAGTAATTTATCCCTGTTGCACTGATGGGCATCTACTGAGCATGGAATGCTGGAATTTAACATCTCTGGGACAGTCACCCATCATCTATCTATGAAAAACAAAAAGGGCTTAATGATCTTTTGTTTCCCTAGCACCTTTGATAAATATTTGAAGAAATAAGCAAGACTCAAAATTGCTGCACTAACTGCAGCAGAAGCAAGTGAGAAAAAAGGAAGAGGCACAAAAAGGACAGAAATAAATTACATAAAGAGTAAGTAAAACTTCAAAAAAAATCAAGTTCAGTTAATTGCAGCAATGGCTAGAACTGAAGTAAGTCACTGGAAGTTATAGTACTTGAATAGCATGGAAAATAGAAGAGGGTTTTTTTGTTCATCCTGGCTCCTCCACAAGAAGACAACCTTCTCAGGCAAAACCAGAAATGCGTTAGTAACGTTTATCTTAAGTTACTGAAATTACGAGAGTTAAAATAGACTTTTATGTAAGTAATTGTAGCTGTACACATACCATTTAAGTCCTCCACTGCCCTGTTTTTCCATGCCAGTTTGTAAGATTATGTTCTGGGTACAGCTTTGTACTTGCTACATGTTTTCCTTCTATCATGACTCGCAACAGGGCTCTTTGAAAACAGGGATGCAGCACCTAAGGCAGGAAGCCTTGATTTTGCAATACACTAAGTAAAGGCAAATCTGTCTCTGAATGCGTTCAGGGAAATTCTAACTTGGAACCAGCATGACAAATGTAGCTGCTTATTAAGAACACAGTGTCTGAAGTGGGATATGCACTATTAGTTGAAATTAAAAACATTAAAGGGAGATAGCAATATTAACATTTAAAGCAGCCAGTGCGCCAAAAATGAGAATCTGTTAAATCAGTGATGTCACAACATCATATAGTGGATACCAAGTTTATATGGGTTCAAAAAGAAACAGGACGAACCAATGGAAGAAAATCAATCTGCTAAGACTACAACATGAAGAGATAGCAACTGTACCAAACCCTCTGGGCCACAGACTGCCAGGGGATGGAGATGTAATGAAATATCTTCCTTCCACTCTTGCCAGACACAAGACATGGAAGACTGCTGGCCTGATTCAGTAATATTGCTTCAGCATTCTTATAATCCTGCTGATACTGACACTTATCTTACAGTCAAAAAAGGTGTAACTGCACTCCTACCCTGAAAACAACAGCAAAGTCAACTGCTAAATGTTTCACAGATAGTATTACCATCACTAGCTGTTACTTCTCATAATTGTAATATTTTGATTCAATGTGAAATGAACCCTCCTCTCTCCTCTTACAGGACTGCTCCCTTTTTTGCTTCCTGGTCCAGCTGGTCTGGATTATTTCCACCAAACCTTCCAATCCTCCTTTTCATTCATATCAAACCTTCACATTTCCTTGGTGACAGTTTTTTCTCTTTTTGTGATTTTCAATAAAACTAGCAAGATTCTGTTCTCATATACCTAAAAGAGATTCTGAAGTTTCAGAATTGATGAGATACTTTGTTTAATAAACAAAGTCAGAAATTCAGGCAGAAACAGGCACTTTTACTCCACCAAATGTAAGAATTCACTTCGCTTGACAAACTAGACACATGCAGTTGATAACAATCAACATTAAATATTTTGAGATATCATTCCTTTGAAACACTAAGAGAAATTTAATTTGTATTAGTGTAGTAGAAGAGGCAGTGGTGGGTTTCAGAAGCAGAAAAATTCTGTTTTATGGAAGAACTGAGGGGCAGCATGTTCAATACTCCAGCAAAGTCTTGACTACCAAGGAAATCATACTGGAAGTTATCAGTTAGAGAAAAGGTTAGACCATCTTAAAATCAAGTAAGTACTACAAAGCATTTTCAAGGGTGTTTCACTTCATGCTATGTACCTTTGTTTTTATTGGACCTGGTTGAATCACATTGAATCTCATGCCATATTTACCCCATTCGGCCGCAAGAGACCTAAAATTTCATTAACAGAATGCATCAGTATTTTAAACACAATCTTTTAATCATGCTATTTAGCAAAAAACAATACTTCAAACTGAATCAAAGGAGTAAATGCTAGAGCCTTCCTGAAACTGGCATTTCTACTTAAGAGTTTGGGATTTCTCTTAACAAAAACGTTTCAGAGAAGAAAAAAAAATCACATTCATAACCATGGAATATTGATTTAAAGGATGCACTGTGGATAAAGCAACACTCATGAGCAATTCTTCCTCCCTTGCAAGTCTTGCAGATGATTTGGGCACCTAGACTCCTTGACAAAGAACTGTTAGACCACCATCTCTCTCTGGTAATTTAGACTATCTCACAAGTAAGTATTTCTAACATTTTCAGTGTAGCTCTCACATCAGATGCTTTGAAATAACACAGAATAGGTTATATTCCAAAATAGGACCAGAAGAATATTTCTGCTTTATGGCAGCATTTTCTCTGCATAAGCAGCACTTCAGATAGATCATCTGCTACAGTGAATGAATTAGCTGGGCCATGAAGTCTCTCAAAAGTGCACCCTTTGGTGACAGCTCTAGAGAATAGAAATCAAGACCATCACTCATTCCTTCATTCTTTTCTGGGTAAAGAATTCTGGTTGCTAAAAGGCTGCCAAACTATTTGATTCCTTCTCTGCCCAAGGGCAAGGGACAATCTATTTGCTATCAAGGACTGTAGTGCAGTAAGAAACAATGGAAAGCTTTCTGTTTGTTGAGTAACATGGATACATTATGTGATAATGGTCTGAATTAAGTGTAACTACAGATCTTAATTTGAAACAGTGGCAGAAAACACGTTTCTTTATAAAACTGGATAGGTGAAGCAAGGGTATACTCAAATACAAGCATGCTTTCCTGACACAAAAGAAACTGGAAAGCACTACAGACCTCAACCAGTTCCCCTAATAACTGTCTTTAAGAGCTGGCTTGCCTAGGAGCATGCAAGAGCATCTGATCATCGAAATGGTATAATTGACATTTTTTTTGCTAGGATGGCAGGCAGGAAGGTTCTCTTATTATACAGGAGGACTATACTAACTAGCTCCATTTTTGTAGCCCAACTAGCCTGTCTCAAGGATGTGAAAAGCAGTAACGTATTTTGCTGTGTTACTCACTTGCTCATTGCTTCTACGCCAGCTTTCGCAGAGGCACTCGGCAACACAAATCCTGAACCACTCTCTGCATAAATTGTTGTTATAGCCAGGAATGCTGCTCCTGGAAGTTGCAAAAACATGCAAAAAAAAAATATATCCCACACTAAACAAAGAAAAATGCAAGAAGATCAAACTCTGAATTTAAGGTAAAAGCAACCTCAGGGGTAGAGAAGTTTGTAGCTCCCGTGCTAAGGATGCCATTTCCTCTTGGCTGTAAAAAGATATTTTAAGAATCTACTCTTGGAAGCTTTGCTTTCAAGTCCTTTTATTTCTATTCCCTCTTTCCCATGAATGTTAAGAGTTGTTCCATGTATATGTAAATAGCTATTGATTAGGCTCCAAAGATCTAAATTCTCAGACTTCTATAGATAATGAGTTTGTATGTGCAAATCAGACTAACTGGAGCGAAGGTTAAGATCTAAGTGTCTTTTTAGAAGCCAGGTAATTTGCCCTGATTTCATCAATTCTTGGCTGAAAAAGGAAAATCTAAAAAAATTCGACTTTAACAACTGGGCTTGGCATAATCTTAAAGTGATACGGTTTAGGGCTTGAGTTAGTATTTATGCAGGAAAGAGTCTTTAAAAGAAATTTTCAGGAGGTTTCTCTGCAGTAGAGCTTATGACAAAGTTAACCTGTGCAACCTTTTCCATTTTCAATACAACAAACTGTATTACAAAAAGATTACTTTCTTTCACTATGTTGTATTTCATAATAGATTTGGCAAAAACGTCATGGAAAATAATGGAAACTGCAACTGTTTAATTTTTCTTTTATAGAAGCCTGCAAATTCTGATTGTCTGACCAGTGACTAGCATGAACTTACTCCAGGTAGGAAATGGAGGATGAGGGCCCGTAGTTTCACTACTTATGCCACAGTAACTAAAATAACTGTGCTACTTACTGTATTTTAAACATAATTTAATTGGAATGGCTACCCAAGGGATATTTTTACAACAATACATGTTACTGGTAGAATGTATGTGATACTGGAGAATCAGTTAAAAAATCATAGTAATGTTACACAAGAGAAACTGAAGAGAACCATAAACAAGGACTGAGAGAAATGTCAGCAGAAACTCAGAAACCATGGCCCCTGATTATGAAAAAGTAATCTACAGTGAGAAACACTTTGAAAATAAATATCAGAGGTCAAAAAACACAGAACAACTCTGAAATTGCCTAGAGTTGATTGTTCATTAAACATTCTGCAGAACTAAACCACAGAATTTATAAAATACAGGAACAGAGGTGATTTGAGTGAACCTAACACATAAAACATGAATGGCCAACAAATTTACAGCTTTTAAGTTTAAAGTACACTGCAGGTCACACATTTTTTATGTCTAAAGCCTCTATTCATAAAAGGGACAGTGTCTAACCAATTAACTCCTCTTATTTTGTAAATTTTTAGATTACAAATTACTTTTAAATACCAGTACAGACTTCAAAGACGAAAATCAGAGCATTTTTACTAAATTAGGTTTAGTGTAGGTCATGCTTCAGACCTAAAAGATGTGCCAGGGTTCTAGTAACTGTCAGATGTACGTGATCCTCACAGACTGTTCTAGAGTACATCCATCACTTTGGATGCTAAGGTCTCTGCTCAGACTTAAAAACCCAAGCAAATGAAAAGGAAATGAAGGTGGGGAATGAGAGAACCACCTCCAGGTACACTTGATTTACTTGCAAAAACATGTCTTAAAGAAAGGTTTAAATAAAAAAAAAAATTACTTAAAGATAGAATCCCCCGGAAAGAAGGCAAGTAATGACAAAAGAAATTCATGTGTTTTGGAAGCTTGGAAGTGAAAGGAAGAGAGACAACACTGAGATAAATGACTACTGGATTTCTCTGAATTTGGAGGTGAAAGCAAAGAAAACAGTTTTTCATTCAATAGCAGCAGAGACAGAAGCATTTTAAAGCTGTATTTCACATTACTCTAGGGAGACACTGCATGCATCTGAAAGGCCATAAAGCAAACTGCTACGCTGCCTTGCTATAATGATACAGTAAATCAGAGTTGGGGATGGGTTTTTAGTGAGGGAATATTAGGACTACAATGGTGAAAATTACTTTTTTTGTGTGCTGCTAAAATATATGTGGGAAATACTTTGGCAACTGACCAAAACCTATACACACTTAGTGAAACAACATTAACTTTATATTGTTATCATTAAATAGTATAAATCCACTCAGTACTTTCTGGAGAGGAGCTCCGAAGAAATTCAGCTAATTCAGCAGTTGGAAAAAACACAGTGCAAATACAAATGTTTTATTTTAACAGTGCCTGTACATAGAAAGTGAGGACACAGGGAAAGCTATGCTATACCTCACTGCATTTAAATGCTATTTGAGATTATATTATTCTGATCTAAAATTAAGATTAATGTTTTTCAATTCATAACTACAAGATAATGTGGAATAAAAGGACTTCTTTGTATATAATCTATGACATAACATAGAAGGGCATGTATTACCTTTCCCTTAAAGACAATGATATGGTTAAGTAAATCTTTGGCTAAATAGTGTACCAAAGAACTACTATTAGTTTAAAATAAAGCTCAAATATTGAGCTAAACTCTTACTTAGTCTGGAACTAAGAATTACACTCGGGAAAACAAAACCTAATCCCAACTTAAATTTCTAAATTAATTTTTGAATTATCTCAAAGGTAATACTCTCTACTGCTATTAGTCAAATACTACAGCTGTGAATTTTATTTAAGTGTGGAATGAAAATTCAAAGTGATATATGACTTGCTGACTTACATAAATGCCACATGTTCCATTGCTCACTGAAACCAACATAGATATAAAGGACTCAAAGTCTATGCCTTCAATAACCTCTATTTTTGACATTTTAGAAATGTTTTATAACTAGCACAGGCTCTGCAATCACTTTTTTATTCTCAACCTCCTTGCCTCTGAGTCAAATTGAACAGCAGATTCTACAATGAAGTAATTGCTAGCCAGTTCTACTGTGTGATATTTAAGTACAGCTTTAGGAAGATGAAGTTTCTTCCTAGAAAAGATGTAGAGTGTACAAAACTCTGTTTCTTTTCAGACTTTCAAAACTAGCTATAAAAATAGTAAGGTAAGGAAGGAAAGTAAGTAATAACATTATGTGACAATGTCTAGTTGCCATTAATCTTAAGATACCTTTCTGTGCTTTAATGAGCTCCTTTCCAACTTCCAGAGTTACAAAAGCAGTTCCATTAAGCACAATATCAGTTATTGTTTTCCATGCATTCGGAGAAAGTCGTTCAGAAGGGGAAATAAAGTTTCCAGCTGCATTGTTTATCACAACCTAAAACACGGAGGAAAATCTAAGAGTTAAAAAACACTCTTCCTTAGAGAAAAGCAAAGAATTTACACAGAACTTTTAAAGTATTTCCAAGTAGAAAAGCAAAAATTTCCTCATCAAAGGAGGCATGAGAGTGGGGCAGAGAAAGACAGGGAGGAAATAATCCATTGGAAGTTTTAACATCTGCAGCACAGATATGTATCAGTAACAGAAAATGAGCTCTATTTCCAAACTGCTTTAGTTACTACTCTAGTACTGAGGATTGCAAATGCAGAGGGAGACTTAAGTTGCTATTTTTTGTAGTGTTTCAAGTACATCCTAACAGAACGTTTGTCCCCACCAAGTTCCAAGATCACATATCATGCTTAATGTAATGGATACAGGGGAATAAACACAAAAGTAGTTCAAGTAACCTGATGCCTAAAAGTGTGGATTAGCTGGATGTTGCATAACAGGATGTCTTAATTGGTCCTGACAAAGAATATTATGATTTAGTGGACACAAGTAACTGGTACAAAACTTTATTGGAATAGATCTGTCATTTGTTGCCTTTCTACAAACAGTAATTAAGCAGAGGATACTTTTGATAGATCATCTGCTTGGCCCTTCAAGCTAGCAAGTTAGATAAATTTTCTAAGGGGACTAGGCATCACATGAACAGCCTTTAAGACAAAACTTAAGTGGATGGATCCTGTGTATTTAATAATAATAGAATGTGCTAAAGCAATAAAATGGAGTTACTTATGGAACAGCACCTAGATTCAAGTAGGTTTGCAAATAAAGTCTTTGCTCTGAAGAGCTTCTGGGCTAAATTAAGATGTCAGAATTTTTAATAACAGAATGCAGCACATATTGGACAAATGTAAAACAAATAAAATACAACAGACATAAATTATACTCACAGATGGCAAATACAATTTAAAGACTTCCCTACAATTTGAAGAAAAAATAAAATAAAATCCAAACACCTCAAGATACTGAGAAGGTTACTTGAATCACTGAATAGTCAAGACAGCAATAAAACTAATGCACTTCAGCATGCATGATACAATCTTTAAGGTATGTAGATATATTATGACTGCCAGAACAATCCATATTGGAAAAAAAACAAACCAACACTGCTTTCTAATTGGGAGTAACAGTCCTGGGGATGGAATGGACAAAACAAAGCTAGAAGGAATATGATACTGCTATTAATGTCAGTCTTTCAGATCTCACCTCACATGCACAGTGGCAGTCACACTCTGGCTTGCAGCATTCATAAACTCATGTGTCATGTCTGTCACTATGAAAAAAACTAGACAGAAGTAACTGAATATTCAGACTCTGCAGCCTCTCTTAATTAAACAGAATATGTGAAATTAAATAGAAAGAAAATGCTTGTAAAGAGCAAGTAATAGGCAATATTTACTCAGAACATTACTGGTGCACTTAAAAAGCAATACATAGGAAGAAGCCTCGTCCCTCTCTGCAGACACATAAAACCAGAAAATGTGCTCTGGCCACTTGTAGTCAAAGTAATATCCAAAGGATGTTGTCTACAAATCAGGACAATGAGCTGTCTTATTTTATAGCACTGTTACAGCATACAGCTGTGAGAAACAGTTCCTCCACTTCTTATCATATTTAGAATTCAGTAACATGGTACAAGAATTCAGAATTCACTTCTACGTGCATAGGAAGCTACTGGTCTATTGGTGAATGCAAAGTGTCTACACTACAGGGATGACAGTTAAATCCACAGTAACCAGTTTAAATCTCAGACTGCCCTCCACACTGATGGTAACACCCTCATCACTTTCTATCAGCTAGCAGAGAGTTGCTTCTCTCACAATCAATTCAGTTTGGTGCCTATCATTGTTCACACTCCACCAGACTATCCCCTTCAAATGAAATCTGATGTGAAAAGCTCTGTAGGTGACAAACTATTAAAAAATAGATGCTTAGCTTGAGTGAAGATGTTTCTTTCTTGACTTTATAAGAATTCAGTTGTCAACTTGGAACCTTCTTTGAGTATTGTAATAAAATAAGCAAGGGCCAAAGATGATACTTATGATTATTTCCATTTCTACATTATGAAACACTCTGTTAATAAGCAACAGTACCTGTAAACTAAATCATCTTTTTAGGAAGATTTAAGGGCAATATTCTGTTCACTTAATTCATTCAAAGAATCCCATCACAATTGTCCCACTGTTTACAAAGAGACTGTCCTCTGAATAAAGACAACAATGTTTTGTCTATTTAGCTATTTAGCTGCTAAGTATTTTTAAGAGCCACAGGAAAAGAGTAAGTAGTCTGACTCTGAATGTCAGCTTTATCTTGAAGTATGGCCACTTCTCTAAGGTCTCTTTAGATTTCATTAACTTTCTCTAGCCCTTTTTCAGTAGTGAAGACTGAAACTCTTTTCACTGTAACACTTACATTAGGGTGTCCTGCCACTTGAATTAATTCAGCAACAGCATTCTTAACTGAACCTGGATCTCTTACATCACACTGGGTGGCATGAACCTATAAAGTGATGGAAAAGCAGCTGTAAGAGTTCAAAACTCTATCACTCATAAATTAAACAAGCCCACAGAAGCACCTATAATGATTTAAAGTACAATAACACAATTGCAATACAGTAAAAATTTACCTTATTCCCTGTTTTAGAAGAAATTTCGTCTGCAGTTCCTCTCAATACATCAAGCTTTCTAGAAATAAGTACACAATGTCACTACATTTCAATTAAATAAATGTAATTACTATTCAGATTAATAAAATCTGGGGATTTTTTTGCCAAGCAAGTATCAGCCAAACCTTAAAATATCATTTCATATGTGTGTGTGTATGTGTGTTTCTGATTTTCACAAAAATAGAGCTTTAAGATAAAAACTGTATTTAGCCACTAACTTTCTGAAAGAAAGTATTTAAATCAAGGTAATCTCTGGTTACTGCTACTCCAAAGCAACTCAGAAGCTATTACAATAAAAGACTATCTTAAGCTAACCAGATATAGTAAGCCACAAAAAATATTTTCACTGTGAGTACATAATCACAACAAACTTAGTTTTAGATACTACTCTATGAGTATTTTAGAAGGGACGCATAAATTCAGTATAAAGCTAACTAAACCACTATTTGCAAGAATGTTACAACATTTTAATTTTGATTAAAAAGGAGATTTCTTTTTCTAGTCTTCACTGTAGTGCTACTGAAGAGAGCTGTATAAAGATCAGATGAATTGCTGCCTAATATTCCAGGCTGTTGATTTTGATGCTGCATCTCATGGTAATGACTCTAGATTATCTCTTCCTACTGCTGGTTAAACCATTAGACACTTGCAGATGGATCTGAAAGTTTCTGGCATTCACAATATGACTCTACAATTTAAAAGTACATGGGAATGGAGTAAATATAATAAATGTATCCATTTTATGGAGAAGAGAAAAACAGACCTGGTCAGCATTCAGTACTAAATGAGTCTTAAAACTGCTCCATTAATATTTACCGGCTTGCTATAACACACGTGGCACCCAAGCTGGACAAAGTTGTTGTCATTGCTTTGCCAATCCCAGTACCTCCGCCAGTTATAAAGGCCACTTTCCCTTGAAAACTATTTGGTGGCAACATCACTTTTTGAAGAGGTGAAAAGAATGCAGCTTGCGGTGCACTGCTGTCCTGATACAGCACATTTGGTCCCTGGCTGAAAAACTGCAAGAAAAGAAGAGGCAAGTCAGCTTTTTTCAGGTCTGCAGGATGAGATCTTCCCTTGGGGCAGTGGAGACAATGACAACAGTGGCTGTCATCGACATAAAAACAATTAGATTGCATGACACCAAAACACAGGGACCTTCACATACTTGTACTGGACTAGAAAAGCACCTAAGCTATTTTTAGACATTCCATTGCAACTAGAATCATACAATCACAGAATGTTAGGAGTTGGAAGGGACCTCCAGAGAACATCAAGTCCAACCCCCCTGCAAAGCAGGACCACTTAGGACAGGTCACACACAAAGGCGTCAAGGAAGGATTTGAAGATCTCTAGAGAAGAAAAGAACCACTGGAAAAATACTTTAATAATGATTTTTGCTGGTTTGAAGGTTAGCTATTCTTGTGCCTGTTACTTTTACTCATCTAGGGCAAACCATCACCAACTACAGACTCCTAGCAGGATTTGGGGTTCAGATTCATACATGTGTTGTACTTTATGTATAAGGAATTCAGCCCTAGTAAATCCCTGTGAGTTTGAAATTACATGTGGACATATTTACAAAGTCAAAAGCTTCACTAGTAGCTTGAAGGATTTGATTATTTCCTAGTCTAGTCAACGAAATATTTTTCTTTATTGGAGAATGGGGGAGAATCAAACTCCAGGAGACCTATCTCGTTACTGGAACTACTAAGCAAACCAATGCCATCTCCAAGACAAAACCGCACAAGGTTTGGGTATCAGCATTATACCAACACTATACCCTAGAACACCCTTGTCTCTAAATTGGAGAGACATGGATTTGACAGGTAGACCATTCATCAGATAGGAAATTGGCTGGATGACCACACTCAAAGAGTTGTGGTCGACACCTTGATGTCCAAGCACAGATGAGTGACAAGTAATGTTCCTCAGAGGTCAGTATTGGTAGCAATGCTGCTTAACATCGTTGTTAACTATGACATGGATTAAGGCAAGTCTGTCAGTGACACCAAGCTGTGTGGTGGTGTCAACGTGCTGGAGGGAGGAGATGCCATCCAGGATTTTGACAGGCTTGAAAGCTGGCCCATGCAAACTTAATGAAGTACAATGTGGCCAGGTGCTAGGTCCTGCACAAGGGTCAGAGCAATCTCAAGCACAAAACCACGTTGGGAAATAAAATCATTGAGTAACAGCAGAAAAAGACTTCAGGGTGTTGGCTGACAAGCTCAAAATGACCTGTTGGAGTGAGTCCAGATGAAGGTCTTGAAGGCAATTAGGGGGTTGGAGCACCTCTCCTATGAAGACAGGCTGGTACAGTTGGGTTGTTCAGTCTGGAGAAAGCTACAGGGAGACTTTACTGCAGCCTCCCGGTATGTAAATGGGGCCACAAGAAGACTAGAGAGGGATCTTTTACAAGGGCATGTAATGATAGAACAAGGGGTAATGCCTTTAAACTGAAAGAAGGTAAATTTAGGTTGGATGTAAGGAGGAAATTCTTCACTGTGAGGGTGGCAAGACACTAAAATAGGTTTCCCAGAGAGGTTGTGAATGTCCAATCCCTGGAACTGTACAAGGCCAGTATGGATAGGGTTTTGAACAAGCTGGCCAAGTGGAAGCTGTCCTTCCCCATGGCAGGGAGGTTGGAACTAGATGGTCCTTAAGGGACCTTGCAATTCAATGATTCTATGATTCTCAGTGGTAGCTGAACAACCTGTACACACCACAGCTGTAATGCCCCGGGATGGTGGTTCTGGGCATCACCCACCCCACCCCGCCCATGGATTCATCCAGACTAAACTCAGCTGGCTGGAAGTTAAGGATATGAAGCTTTATAGTCACAGATTAGCATAATTTACAAGCATATATATACAATATGTTACAGATATTTACAGGTATATACAGTAAGATACAAGTTAAAAGTAATACAGAAATACAAGACCCCTCCCAGCAGTCAAAGTGCCCAGGAGGGGCTCCCAACCACCCTTCCACCTTCTTTCCACCCCTTCCCTTATCTCAGAATATCTCTTATGTGCAGGTGAGCTGGAAAGGTCAGCAAGGGGTGTTAGAAGCAGAATGATTAGTTGGAAAATGTGCAGGGACAGGCAAAAGAGTTAATATGGTAAAAGCCAGGCAGAGACTGTCTTATCTATGTTTGTGGCCTTGCTTTTGTATGTCTCAGCAGAATAAATGGGCAATTTAGACATCACTATATTTTCTTTTCACAGCCAATAATCTCTCTCATTAAAATATTCCAATTAGTCTAAAACCAGCACAGATGGGGGACTCAGAGAGCTTCAGGCAGGACTGAGAAAGTGTGCATGTGATCTTGGTGTGGTAATGCATTTATGTATGGGTAGCACAGGTGAAAACAGAATAAACATGGAATTGCACTGACAAGTTAATAGAGCTCCTTTTCTGAAGAAGTTATGAAACAAATACTAAGGGTGAAGAAGAGCTGTGGGTACTATGTAGAACAAAACTAAGAAAGTAAAGCCCAGACTAAAGTTAGAATTATCACAAAAGTCAAGCAGTGCAGTAAGTCCTACAGCTACAGTCCTATAGTAAATGTGTGCTTTAAGAGACTCCTTGAACTTGGGACTCCTCAGCTATGTGGAACTGCTTCTCACAAATTAAAAGAATAAATCAAAGGTGCTTCTAAGGAACACAAGCAGACCAAATGGAAAATCCAAATAATATCACATTTTTCTGAAATAAAATTCTACAGATCAGGTCTGCACTAAATGTCTGTAAATTACTGTGGTTGCTGAGGGGTTGGGGGGCGGGGGGTTTCAGGTTTGTTTGTTTGGTGTGGGTTTTTTTGTTTGTTTGGTTGTTTTTTTTTTAGATCTCCCAACAAAAATGTGTTTTCCTGGAGTATCAAGCCTCTAGGAAAGAGGTGTGTGAAGACCTGTCACATTTCTCGTATTCATCTCAGCTCTTTTCAGCTATGCCATGAACTGAAGGGAGACCTCTCTCCTTGCAGAGACTACAAATCAAGACAGTATTTGGACTCCCTCTCTTCCTCCAGCATAAAGAGAAAGCCAAAGACAATCCCCATACAGACTGTCCCTTATCAGGTGCTGTTCATAACAGACACAGCCCAATACTCTTGCCCACCACTACAGAAACCATGCAAACGGTGTTACTTCTGCTTAGAGGTGGGAGCAGGTCACAGCAGGAACAGGCTGTAAGGGAATCAGGCAGCCAGAAAGTCGATGTAATTCAGCAGTCTTTTTATGAGACTACTGTAGGCTAATTATTAGCTTCTGTGGCAAGATCTGCTCAATTTAGTAATTCTGCTGTTTAAGGCTAAGGTTCTTAATTAAGAATCAGGTGTAAAGAGAGATATAAAAAGAGCTTTAAAAAATCCAAACCATGAACAGACCAACAAACAACCCTCACTCAGGGAAGTGAATCACGAAGTGACTGCAGAAGGCCCTCTTCGAAGCACACAAGCAGGCACCGCTAAGAATTACTGTGCCTAGGCTGAACTCACCAGAAATGGCCCCCAGCACCACCTACCCAAGGGAGCAAGGGCACTACGTAATACCTAAATCGCTGTGCATAATTTTGCTATCGGGATCAAAGAGCCATAGGAATGCCACTACAGCCGGTACTGAAATGCGAGAGAAAAGGGCGCTGCACTGCACTAGGGCTAAGGACCCCTGAGACATCTCGGGGTACGCAGGCTGCGGCGAGGCGGACAGGCTCGCTGAGAAGAACCGGAGGGTGTCTCCATTCTCGGAGACGTCTCGGTTGTTTCCCTACACCGCAGAGGCCGGAGTCCTACTCAAGCCTGTGCCGTTTCTCGACACCTCTTCGATGACAGCGAGTGGACTTTCGCTGCAGCTACAGGGGGAGAGCTCGACTGGCAGCATGGTCTGCAGAGAGCCGCCGTACCCTCCGACGAGTGAAGGACGCCCGAGAAGCCCCGGGGCAGCCGGGGGAGAACGTCGCGGAGCACCGCCGAAGCACCAGCCCGTTGCAGGGAGCGCCTTACCCGCCCGGTGCCAGAGAAACAGGCCGCGGCACTGCCGCAGACACCACGCCGGCCGAGCCTCACCGCCACTGCCGCCATCTTTCCCTTGCCGAGGGGTCAGAGGGGACGGGGGCCGAGCTGTGCGCCTGCTCCGTGGCCGCGGTGAGCGTCCGCCCCGCGGCAGGAGGCGGTCCGGCGTAGGGCTGCTCGGCGACCCGTCCGACTTTGGTCCGTAGAAGGGCGAGTGCTGCTGCAGCCTTCAAACTCCCTGACGCTTTTAATTTTACTTAAGAAGTTTATTTTTTCTTTTATCCAAATGTTGTTTTAAGATGAAATCTCTGTAATATTTCTTGCTCCACGCCGAATGCATTGTTGATATTAGTGCACTAAGAGGGTAGGACGGAGAGACACACCTGTCAGTGGGGGGCTCCTCGGGCCTTTCCGGCCCTGCCCAGCCTCAACTGGGATCCCACTTGTACCCTACCCTCTGAGCCCCGCCTCAGTTCAACCTGGGCCTGTCAGTCTCGGCCAGAGCTGTCAGAGAGCAGAAGATACCGACAGCTCCCGGGAGCTGAAACGATGCCTTGGGCCGTGCACAAGGACTCCGCAGCAGCCGCCGGCAGCAGCTAGTGGCACCAAGAGCCTGCCCCACGGCTGAGCGGCGCGCGCCTCCCCGCCGCGCATGCCCGCTCCCAGCACCAGGCGCCCTGCGCTTTCGTTTTGCTTTCCGTCCCCTCTCGCAGGGAAGTGGCGCTTTCCAAAACAGCAGCGGACACCGAGGGGTTTTCTCTTCCTGTTCCGCCCTTGTTCCGGTTCGCCGCGGGGGTGCTGGGCGCAGCCGTTCCCGCCTCGTGCCCGGCTCCTTGCCCCTTTCCAGGATGTGGAAGTTGGTGCCCGCCGCAGGAAGAGGTGAGGGAGCGCCAGACCCCGCCGCCGCTCGGGCAGCTTGAGCCCGGGTACCGGGGGCTGACGGCCCTCGCTCGCCCGGACCTCCGTCTGCGCGGATCGCCGGGCGGGGTCCGGTGCCTGGCCCCGGGCTCGCTTCCCTCACATGCGGTGGGTGAGGCTGGAACCTGCCATCAGGCCGTACCCTGGGATGCCGAGGTGTGCTGGCTTCAGGAGCTGGCCCTTCGGCTTCATCGGCATCTCCGGGCGGGCTTGTCTCTGCTCCCGGGCAAAGCTGCGTTGGTCCAGTGCAGACTAGTCGCTCCGGGCGCTCTTGTACGGCTGAGCTTCCGTTTGTTCCTTGAGCACTGCGGGCACCCGTGTTGGATGTCCTCAGGCGCTGTCGCAGATAGTCGAGCAGGTCACAGAGAACTCTTCTAAAATTCGTGAGCAGCTCCGAGGCAGAAGTCAACCTCAGGAGTCTCTGCTTGCAGAAAAATGTCCCAATATTATGTTGAGGTTTCGTGGGCGAGGTGTTGAACTGAAGGCATCATGTTTCTGGAATTCAGGGTTTTGAACCTGAATTGCTGCCGTACTTTTTCATCATCAGTTTCCTTATCCAAAGGAGCTTTGATAATACATGTCATATAATAGACGAATTCTTTCTCGACTTAGAAGTTTTCTTGTGTGACGAGCAGTCCTAGCACAAATGCACCTGCTCATTATTTTCTAGTTCCATGAGAGTGTATTTTGGATGTTTAGTTAATCTAGTGGCAACAGAACTTAATCCCTTTGAAATTAACTAAGTTATCTCTTAAGTTTTTTACCATGAGGGTAGTGGAACACTGAAACAGACTGCCTGGTGAGGTAGTTGAGGCCCCATCCCTGGAGGTCTTAAAAGTGAATTCAACAAGGCTTTGGGCAACCTGGTCTAGTTGAGGAATGCCCCTGCTTACTGCAAAGGGGTTTGGACTAGATGACCTTTGGAGGTCCCTTCCAACCCAGACCATTCTATGATTTTGTGATTACTGCCTGAAAAACTCTCGAGCAGGAGCCAAAGCACTGGTATTGTAGTTGTATTCAGGCTGGTATTTTCATCATTCATGTCATCAAGAAAGATTTCTGATTCTGTTGACTAATAGGTATCATACACCTTTTGAATGTAGTTAAGCCATTTACTGAAAAGCCATCATGTAATCTAGATGACATATCAAGAAGGAGCTAAAACATAGGTTAGATACTGCTAAATGTCAGTTTCATTTGTGTTGCAGATCTTACATTCTTTATGAGGACGTTTTGCTCCTAACCTTTTAATAGGTTGCATAGATAAATTATGCACCCTCAACAAAGCTGTCATACACACTGGTTGAGGTTTTCTTTTCCTTGATGAGGATTGTTACCCATAGAGGTAATACAAGACAAAAGTTAAGCAGCAAAGTATTAGTAAAAATACTTGAAAAAAGTGTGCTCCCACTTCTGCAGCTGCTTTGTTTATCATAAAATGTATCGTCATAATGGACAAAGCAAGGGAGAAGGGAAGAAAGAGATTTTGTCTGTAAACTAAATGCATAATTCTTATCAGCCTAATATATGATGGATTACAAAACTGAATTTCAGATGTATTATGAACTGAGTGTTTCCTAAGTTCTTTGGGTGTTCTGGAGTTGTTTGTAAATTGATTACCTTTCTGTGTCTTGTTTGTTTTCAGGAGAGCCGTATCGGCTTTTGAGTGGCACAGAATATGTCGTTGGACGCAAGAACTGCAACATTTTGATTCAGGATGATCAGTCCATCAGTCGAAGTCATGCAGTTCTGACAGTAAGTCAGCCTGAAACAACCTCTGTAAGTAGCCAGCATTTTTGGGTATTATCAATGAGTTGTATGGATAATTCAGTCTGCCATGATCATACATGCTCTCACTGGTGTTTGATGTTTGAAGTAGAACCACCTGTTTTATCTTAATCTTGGCTTGTCAGGTTTTTTTCTTTCTTAGGGTGATTTTCCTCTGTTGAAAAGTTCAGTGGCATAATTCTACTGGTCCAAGTTCCCTTTTATCCCAGAGTGAAGATTCACTAGGAATCTGTATTGAATTCATCATAGCAGGAAATCAATGCGATTAAGTCTCATTACATATACAAGTTTTAAGTCTTGATTCTGGAAGGTGCTTCAGCTGTCTAGTGCAGGCTTAGTTTGTGTTTCATTCCATGTCTTTGTTTCTGTATTTGCTTAGGGGACTGAAAACAAAAATGTCCCAAGAAGGATCAGTAGCAATTTACTGCCACTTAAGGCCATGGTGGTATTAGGTTAATGGTTGGGGGTCAATGACCATCAAGGTCTTTTCCAGCCAAAACAATTCTATGAGTCTATGCTGAAGCCAGTCAGCAGGAATTTCCTTTATGTAACTGTACATACCATACTAACTTCTTGCTCCCTGTGATAGGACAAGGAGCAATGGATATAAGTTGCAGCACAAGAGGTTCCACCTCAACACAAGGGAGAACTTCTTTACTTTAAGGATCACAGAACACTGGAACAGGCTCCCCAGAGAGGCTGTGGAGTCTCCTTCTCTGGAGACTTTCAAGGCCTGTCTGGATGGGTGCCTCTGTGACCTGAGCTAGATTATGGTCCTGCTCTGGCAGGGGGGTTGGGCTCAATGATCTCTTTGGGCCCCTTCTAGCCCCTACATCCTATGATCCTGTGATACAGGATTTGGAATGAAACACATTAACATTTACTTGTTCTTTTAATACTGTGAATAGTGTAAAACTCTGCAGAATATTTCATAAAAAGAGGCCAACAGTGTTCTCATTGGATTGTGAACTGTTTGGGAAACAGGCCAGTGTAGACACTGTCTCTTCTCAAGACATGCTGGTGTCCCCATGCCCTGCAGCTTGTGGAAGTCCAGCAATGCTTGCTTGCAGAAGTGAACGAATGTGACTTGGATACCTATGCTATGGATGAATGTTAGTTAAAAGCACCAGTGATAAATCTCAGAGCCTTACCAAATTACATTAGCAGAGGCTTTGGGTCAGTGAAGAAACACAAAAGTTCTGCAGCTAAAAATCTGTATGTTTTCTCTGTATCTTATGGTTTTCACTATGAAGGAATAATAATTACACACAGACAGCCACTGCCCAAAGTCTTTATTTACAATGGTGTTTTGGGGGCCTTTTCTTATAGATCAAAGCAACATAAATAATGGTAGTCATCTGTTTCTGATAAAACTTACTCTGTTAAACTTATATTTGTTTGTTTTCAGAGCCAGTCTCTCTCAATCCCTGTGTTAACAGTAAAGGATACATCTAAGTATGGTACATTTGTTAATGGATCAAAACTCAATGGTGCTTCAGTGTCTTTGCAGTCTGGTGACAGAATCAACTTTGGAGTCTTTGAGAGCAAGTTTAGGTAAGTGCTTTGATTCTAAAATATAGAATAGAAGATTGCAGTTTTTGAAAAGAGTATTTCTACACATCATACAACTTGGCAAACAATACAGCAATGAAGAGATCTTTAGAAAGCAGAGGAGATGTTTTGCCTCTGTTCCATGCTTGCTTCTGTGATAGTTTTCCATTACATGTTTTTATAATATAATTTATTTTGACACCAAGAGATTAAAATTGTTCATAGCAAGACAGTGGCATTTTAGAAATTGTTGTATGATGTACAGTGGCTTTCTTAGGCAAAGAACACAATCCTAAACCATAAATGGTTCTGAAGAAGGGAGGAAAGTTTAGAGTAGGGAAAGAGCTTGTCTGAGCCCTTGTTGGCTATTGATAATGTAGCAAGAAAAGAGCTGAGACAGCTGGAGGTTGCCTTGTGCAGCATTAGCCATTGAGTGCTTGTTGCTGTGGCGTATGGCTGCCTTCTCTTCAGTGAACCCAAATTGCTAATGCTTCAATTTAAGCTGGCAATCAGATACATTGTGGCTGTTGTACCAGAAAGATTATTTACATTTCTTTCTACTTTGTAGACTGAAGCAAATCAAATCATGGAATTTGTAATTCCCTGTTATAGATCTACAAATATAAATAGGCTTTTCTCAAGGACCATTCTGTTGAATGTGCTTTTTGCCCTCAGCAGCACATGCTCAGTTTCTTCTGATATTCCCTGACCTCACACTGTACATAGATTGATGGAATGTTTTGAGTTGCAAGGGACCTTAAAGATCATCTAGTTACAACCTCCCTGCCATGGCAGGGACATCTTCCAACCTGGCCTCATCCAGCCTGGCTGTGAACACCTCCAGGGTTCTCCATTCCTGAAAAGCAGTAAATTCTATGTGATGCTTGTGAAAGACCCAAAAGTCCTCCAGAATTATTTCAGACATCAAAGCAAAATGTTCTTCGTTTTTTCGAACAAAAATCAGTGCTTATTTTCTTTGGGAAATTGTAGAGTACATTCTTTGATCTGGGTAACAGTTATGGAGGGGAGAGGTGGAGTAGTTTGTCATTTCATTTCCTTCTCCCCACCCAAGATTTCCCTGAGACACAAACATGATGTTCAGGTTAACTCTGTTCATTGTAATATTTGGCTGAAATAACTAAAACAGTACTGTTTTGCTTGTTCTTTTCAGAGTAGAGTATGAACCTTTGATTGTCTGCTCCTCATGTTTAGATGTTGCTCAGAAGACTGCTTTAAATGAAGCCATCCAGCAGCTTGGAGGTCATGTAGTGAATGAATGGACAAAAAAATGTACTCATCTTGCCATGATGGCAGTAAAAGTTACTGTTAAGGTATGCAGAGCTTTTGCATATTGGTGATGCTGCTTTGCAGTTTTTCTATAAATGTGAATTGAGCTCTAGATCTGCTCCAGATTTTCCTCTACTATGAAGCCAGCTCATCCTTTTCCAGATTTAGGAAGAGGCGTATGGAAAGGGTAGTGGTCAGCAGCTCGATGTCTAGGTAGATGGGTGACAAGTGGTGTCCCTCAAGGGTCTGTACTGGGACCAGTGCTCTTCAGTATCTTCGTCGACAATATCAACAGCACCCTTAGCAAGTTTGCAGATGGTACCGAGCTGAGTGGTGTGATTGGTAAGACTAAAGGACACAATGAGTGCCATCCAGAGGGACCTAGACAGGCTGGGGAGAGGTGGGCTGAGGTGAATCTCCTGAGGTTCAATAATGCAAAGTGCAAGGTCCTGCACCTAGGTCAGAGCAATCCTTGATACCAGTACAGGCTGGGAGACAATGAAACTGAGAGCAGCCCTGGAGAAAAGGGCTTGGAGGTACTGGTGGATGAGGAGCTGGACATGAGCCAACAATGTGCACTTGCAGTCCAGAAGGCAAGTCTTATCCTGGGCCACATTAAGAAAAAACATGGCCAGCAGGTTGAGAGGTGATGCTGCCACTTTGCTCTGGTGAGACCTCACCTGCAGTACTGTGTACAGCTCTGGAACCCGCAACACAAAAGAGACATGGACTTGCTGCAGTGGGTCCGAAGGAGGGCCACCAAGATGACCATAGGTCTGGAGCACCTCTTCTGTGAAGACAGGCTGAAAGAGTTTGGGCTCTTCAACCTGGAGAAGACTTTGAAGAGACCTTACAGCTGCATTTCAGTATCTGAAGGGGACCTACAGGAAGACTGGGGAAGGACTGTTTAGAAGGGCTTGTAGTGAATAGGATGAGGGACAGTGTTTTGAAACTGCAGGAGAGTAGATTTAGGTTGGATATAAGGTGGAAGTTCTTTACAATGAGAGTGGTGAAACAGTGGAACAGGCTGTAGTTGAGGTCCTGTCCCTGAAAACATTCAAGATCAGACTGGGTGTGGCCCTGGGCAGTTGGAGGTGTCCCGGCTGACTGCAGGGGATTGAACAAGATGCCCTTTGAGGGTCCCTTCCAGCCCAATGCAACCTGTGGACCTGTGAAAGCAAACAAAAACTGCCAGTTTTGAAGACTCGTAAGATTTCATCAGTTGCCTTGAACATCTTCCTAACTTTGGTCAAGACAGCAATTGAAAGCCAGGCTGTTGGAAGCAAAAATATCCTGGGTTTCAGTAGTAAAATCCTTTATCATTCTAGTTGCTTCTGTGACTTTTTTCACATCTGAGATCTTGAAAAACTCATGTCAGTTGAACCATATTCTACTTGACCCTTTTCCATACAGTAAACATATTTTCTGTCTCTGCAGACTATATGTGCTTTGATTTGTGGCCGACCAATTATAAAACCAGAGTTTTTTGTTGAAGTAATCAAAGCTATTCAGTCCAGGCAACAGCTGCCAAATCATGAAAGGTAAGTACCATATTGTCGGTGTCACAGAATTAAATTTCTGGGATTTAGATTATGAAATAAGTACACATTTATCTGACCATGTTTGCCAGAACGTGTGATTTGCAGTAACTTGTAGAAGAATGCTCAGTGTGACACACAGTGTAATATTCAGGCAATTTTCTTGCTCTCATGCCTAGAGTTATAAAATGAGCTCTTGGAATAGGTGATACTGTTAGAGATTTTAGTAGGTCTAAACAGGAACTCGTTTTGTTGATGTATTTGAAGCAACATTTAAACTCCTGTGGGAGCTGATACATTAAAAATAAATTACCTTTTTATAAAAGAAATTATATCAAAGTTATTTCATTTTGCAGACATGTTTTCCCAGTACACAGTTTGGGTTTACAGTAAACTTTGGTTAAAACCAACTTTGTCTGACTGTTGAATTCCCTGAAATAGAGATTTTTAATCAACTGTTAAGAGATGAACTGAGTCGGATGTGCATTGAGAAATAAGCTGTGAAGAAGGATAGGAGTCACTGCTGATTTTAGATATTTGTGGGCACATATAGGTATGTGTTAGGATGTAGAGAATATAAGCTATCCATGGGGCAGCAATGTCCCCTGGTAGCCAATGAGGCCACTAGTAGACTCAGGTGCATTAAGAAGAGCATGTCCAGTAGGTCGAGGGAGGTTCTTCTCCCCCTGTACTCAGCCCTACTTAGACCATATCTGTAATACTGTGTACAGTTCTGGGCTCCCCAGTTCAAGATGGACATGGAGAGAATCCAACAGATTCAAGGGTGCTTAAGAGACTAGAGCATCTTGTTGTATGAAGAAAGACTAAGAGACCTGAGGCTGCTTATTCTGGAGAAGGGAAGGCTGGGAGGGGGTCTTATTAATATCTACAAATATCTGAAGGGTGGCTGTCAGGCAGACGCAGCCAATCTCTTTTCAGTGGTACCAGGACAAGGGGCAGTGAACGTTAATGCAATCACAGGAAATTCCATCTCAACATGAGGAAAAAAAATATTACTGTGAGGGTGACAGAGCCCTGGGGCAGACTGCCCAACAAGATGAAGTCCCTGGAGATCTTCAAAACCCATCTGGACACATTCCTGTGTGACCTGCCCTAAGTGGTCTTGATTTACAGGAGGGTTGGACTTGATGTCTCTGGAGGTCCCTTCCAACCCCTAGCATTGTATGACTCACTTCAGTGAGTCTGATGATAGCTATTGGAGGAATACTTTGAAGAGCAGGGTTGCATCAGGGAAAAGGACAGCTGAAGAAACCTGAGTGGTGCATATATGGTAATGGAAACAAAGCTGTGGAGGGTTCAAGATAAAGTGCACTTGATGCCTGGTAAAATACATTCCAGAGAATGTGATAGTACTGTGTTAGAACAGTGCAGGTGCCTGTCTGGAGCAGTTGGTGGCAAATACTGTTTCATTTTTAGATACTGTTCTGTGTTTACAAGGGTTTATGTAGTATTTCAAGCTTCAAACCACTCACAGGTGACTGAATTATAATTTCCACTGTGTACATAAAGCTTCAGGAACTGATTGCGAAGAACACAAAAGAACAAAGATTACTTAAAATTAACTGTAATTATAACCTAATTTTAGCCTATCATAATCGAATTGCATATTTGGGTGCAGTAGAAAATGTGCATGCTTATCCTCGTGTTCGCCCGTAAGTGTGTGGATATTCACAGTGTCTGAGGAATGCTTATGTTTACAGATGGCCCATTTATTTCAGAAGGTTTCAGTATTGCATGGAGCATGTTTCTGGCTTGGAAGGAGGTTCTAAACAAGTACAAGGTCCTGCATCTAGGTCAGGGCAATCCTTGATATCAGTACAGGCTGGGGGAATGATGAAATTGAAAGCAACCCAGAAGAAAAGGACTTAAGGGTACTGGTGGATGAAAAGCTGGACATGAGCCAACAATGTGCACTTGCAGCCCAGAAGGCAAATGATATCCTGGGCCACACTAAAAAAAAAAAAACCATGGCCAGCAGGTTGAGAGAGGTGATGCTGCCACTTTGCTCTGCTCTGGTGAGACCTCACCTGCAGTACTGTGTACAGCTTTGGAGCCTACAACACAAAAGAGACATGGACCCGCTGCAGTGGGTCCAAAGGAGGGCCACCAAGATGACCATAGGTCTGGAGCACCTCTTCTGTGAAGACAGGCTGAAAGAACTGGGGCTCTTCAGCCTAGAGAAGACTCTGAAGAGACCTTACAGCTCCATTTCACTATCTGAAGGGGACCTACATGAAGGCTGGGGGAGAACTGTTAGGAAGAGCTTGTAATGGTAGGACAAGGGGCAACAGCTTGAAACTGGAGCAGGATAGGTTTAGGTTGGATATAAGGTGCAAGTTCTTTACAGTGAGAGTGGTGAAACACCGGAACAAGCTGCCCAAGGATGTGGTTGAGGTCCTGTCCCTGAAGACATTCAAGATCAGATTCAGTGTGGCCCTGGGCATCCTGATCTAGTTGAAGGTGTTTCTGCTGACTGCAGGGGGATTGGACAAGATGCCCTTTGAGGGTCCCTTGCAACCCAATGCAATCTGCGAATCTTAATTTTTACATAAATTAAAAAAACTCAACAAAACACATCTGTGAGTATGTATGGATATATGCAACAAATTGTGCTGTTAAACCAGATTTTGGGAATCTCTTTCAGCATCTTTATTTTTTTTCCTGTCATAGTATGGGAAAGATGTGTAATCAGAAACCAGAATCAGGATAAGCAGTTCTCTGATCAGCCAGATTATGCACATAAACTGCTGTTTGGGTACAGGTGTAGTGTAGTGCAGTTAAAATCCACCTATAGCTTTCCTGCTTTCTGGCACGTGCCTTCACCTTGCTCTATCAGAACTGCTGTAGTGGTGCATGTATGACTGTAAATGCTGTCCTGAATTTAGCACTTAGATGGTTGTCTTAACTCTGAAGGCTTTACATGATGTGGACATGACATCAGTAAATGGAGCTGAGATCACAGGCAGTAACAAAAATGAGGGCTACAGGGATTTTCTCTAATCTGTCCCCAAGCTGAACTCCTTTGCCTATATTGGACAAAACAACCGAGAACCTTCAGGTTGAATCCATTCCATTCTCTGTTCACCAGCAAGAAATGTGTGCCTTATTTTCTATCACATTAGTAGGTTGCTGTCTACTGTGGTGGTGCACAATTTCCTGGTCCAATAGAGGAGAAGGAGAGCTGCCTGTCTCCATCTGAAGGGTGGAGGAAGCAAGGTGATTACTTTTGTGTGGAGTTTCAGTGTTAGCTAGAGTAAGTGCACAATGTGATTGCAGTCTGGATTGTCAGTGCCCTTAGTGGAGAGTGTTGGGTCTGTGTGGATGGATTGAATAAATTTCTAAGAGTGCTGCCCTCTTGGTTACTGAAGTAGAAAGTCTCAGTCTTAGGCACTGAGAAATTGAAGGCTCCATTTCTTCTCAATAACCCCTGGAAAAAATACTGACGTAAACAATTTTAACAGTGCAATGCAGCCTTTTTGACTGTAGAGCTTTACTTGAAACCAGAAAGGACTATGAGTCACTACTGCCAGGTAAACCTGAATTTTGTAACTTTCTGTGCTTGCAGCTTTTATCCTCCAGTCGATGAGCCTTCCATTGGCAGTGACAAGCTGGATTTGTCTGAGCGACATGAAAGGAGAAAAATATTCAGTGGAAAAATCTTTGTGTTTCTAACTACCAAGCAGGTAATTGGGCTTCAGATTGCAAAAATGTTGCAGGGGTAGCTAATCACATGTTCTCTTCTCTCTGAATTCACTTCACACCCATTCTGAATTCTTCAGGAGAGGAGGATTTCTGTGTATTTATCTTGCTACAATACGATGGCCTAAGCAAGATGAAACACAGAGGGAGAAACAGCACTAGCATAATGCTTATCACTGATAGCTCATTATATTGATACTGCTAGGCTGACTGTGTTTTAATTTTATTTTTTTAATTTGCATTCTCTTTAGTACAAGAAACTGGGACCAGCAGTTGTTCTTGGAGGAGGGGAAGCAAAGTTGATGACAGAAGAAGGAAAAGATATGTCTTTACTAGTTTCTCCTGAAGTTTGTGTTGTAGATGTGGGAATGACAAACTCTCAGATGCCGGTATCTGACTCCGTGAGAAATTGGACTGATGCTGTTCTGACTGTCTTGCAAAGGTGCAGCTTTGTTCTCTTGTACAGCAGTAGGATACTTCAGAATTTCATATTTAAGCAATAGGATGCTTATAAAGAGGGCATTTTTTTCATTGCTTTAAGTATTTAACATAGTAGCTAGAATTCAAAGCAGGAAAGAGAGTACTTGGGAGTTCTGCTAGAATTTAATAGAGCTTTTGTTTGATTTTGTGGAGTGTTTTTGGGGACCCAATTCTACAGTGATTGTAGTGAAGCTGCTTTGAAATCGCAGACAGAAAGTGTGGGTTTGTTTCCCCTGTTATTTAAAATAATTAAAAAACTATAGTCTTAAGAATGGAAAATAGATCACCTCTGGTTTTTCAATAAATATTTCATGAAAGCATGAGACGGCACCTTAAAGTCATGTGGCTCATTGCAGTCTAATTCTGTACGTACAGTGGTTCTGAAGAGCAGCTTCTGTTTAATGAAAACCAATTTTTGTTCAGGTGGTGCATTTCTTTATTGTCATTATTTATTTGTATGTTAACAGCAAGGATCTCAGGCCTATTCCTGAGGCAGAAATTGGACTGGCAGTTATCTTCATGTCTACAGAAAAATACTGCAACCCTCAGGAGCAGCCTGGTAACAGAGGTAATTGGAAGAAGGGGAGTCATAAGTTAACAGCATTAAAGAGGCAGTATTTCTTTTTGTACATTCTTTGTGCATCTTGTTTACAGTCTGTAAAAAAAATTACAGTCTGGATAAAAATTATCTGTCTGAATTATATAAATGGGCTATATATCAGGCTTTTAAAGGTAGTTATGTTTACAGATCATTTGCTATGAAGGAACAGATGCTATTGTCTGGGAGTTATAAAAAACTTCCATGTATGTTCTGAAAACCAGAGGGATTGTAAACAAGACTTCTTCCTCTGAGCTTATCTCAGAACAACAAATAGCAACATATAGAAGATGTAATTGCCCAAAGATGAGGTGTAGGTGTGTCTGTGGGTTATTCCTCTCTGAGATTATAGTGGTAGGAAAAAAATAATGTATGTATAAAGAATGAGTTACCTGAAAGGGTGATAGTGTCATCATAGTCTCAATCAGAAGGAGATACAGGAAGAATGTAAAGGGTTGAAAGATGACTTGTAATTAAAAGCAAATATATCTAGAAGCACAATGAGACTAAAAATAGTAAATGTCAGTATCCTTTGACTTGGAAAAGACATAAGTATATGAAGACAAAGACAAGTAAAACAGCAGTCAGTTTAAAAGATGTTGCATATGCTCTTCTCTTTTAGAGAGAAATGATGTGAGTAGCTAAAGAGAGAGTAGCAAATGATGTTTTAAGGCAACCCCCTGACTATGGGTATTATGAGAAACTGGCCGTGGAAGATTCACAGATTGCATTGGGTTGCAAAGGACCCTCAAAAGGCATCTCATCCAACCCTCCTGCAGTCCGCAGGGACACCAACTACATCAGACTGCCCAGGGCCATATCAAGCATGATCTTGAATGTCTCCAGAACAGGGCCTCAACCACATCCATGGGCAGCTTATTCCAGTATTTTAGCACTCTCATTGTAAAGAAATTCTTCCTTATGTCCAAACTAAATCTACCATGCTGCAGTTTCAAACCATTGCCCCTCATCCTGTCACTACAAGCCCTTCTAAACAGTCCTTCCCCAACCTCACAATACATATCATAAAGCAGTAAATGCAAGGAATTTGTGCTCTGACATTTTGCATAAAGTATATATTGCATGATTTATTAATTACATTATGTCCATTTAAATGTGTGATTTCCCATCATGCTTCATTTTTATTTAAGCAAAATTCCATGACTTAGTGCAGTGGAAAATTTAACTAAAACTGAATCCCAGAATAGATAGACATAGAGCTTGTTTTGTTGGTTTTTTTTAATTAATAAAACTGCTTAACCTTTTGATTAAAATTGCTTTAAGACCATTTTACAAAACAAATTTGGTTAACCTTTGAGTTCTTTTCTTGTGTTGATGTTGCAGCTGTAACTAAAAGTGCTCCCATGCCTGCTGCTGTAGGGAGAGCCATTTCTCAGAGTCTGGCTGTGGATGAAACCATAATTCCAACTGCTGCAGATGACAGCACACTTTATGTACCTGATACAGAGATAGAAGAGACATGGTAAAGTATTCATTGAAATAGTATCTAAGCTACTGCTTGCAGATAAAGCAATCTTCTGTGGCAGAGGAACTGTGTCATTGCCATGGACAAAGATAGACAGAGTTATAAACTGCACTTGGTACCTTGCTGTCACTTAACTGCAGTGAGAGAATATTTGCTTTTGAGTGGTAAATAACCATCCTATGGTACTAACCATATCCTAGGCAGCATCAAAAGCAGTGTGATCAGCAGGATGAGGAAGGTGATTTCCCCGCTCTGCTCTGCTCTCATGAGACCACATCTGCAGTACTGCTTCCAGTTCTGGTGCCTCCTGCATAAGAGAGACATGGAGTGAGTCCAGAGGAGGTCTATGAAGATAATCAGAGGACTGGAGAACCTTCCTGATGGAGACAGGCTGAGAGAGTTGGGGCTGTTCAGCCTGGGGAAAAAAAGGCTCTGGAGAGACCTTAGAGTGGCCTACCAGTACCTGAAGGTGGCTACAAGAAAGCCAGGGAGGGACTTTTTACGAAGGCTTTTAGTAATAGGACGAGAAGGAATGGATTGAAGCTTGAGGAGGGCAGATTTAGTTGGAGATTAGAGCGAAAATCTTTCCAGTGAGGGTACTGAGACATTGGAAGAGGTTGCACAGGGAGGTCATTCAAGCCTCCTCCCTGGAGGTGTTCAGGGCCAGGTTGGATGAGACCTTGAGCACCCTGGTCTACCCTGCCCATGGCAGCAGGGATGGAACTGGATGATCTTTAAGGTCTCTTCCAACCCGAACCATTCTATGAATCTATGAGTGACTTAGGCAACTCAGATACAAATATAGATACTGCACATCTGATTTGCTTGTCTTAACTACTACAAAATTTCAAGCCACTTCACCATAATAAAAATGTATTTATCATAGCAGATTGTATGATTTGGTTTTGGCACACATACATTGTTTGTAAGCATGCTCAAAGTACAGGTAGAGCTTTTTTTTGAAGTGTAATTCTGCAGTTTATCTCTCTGGTAACTTCTTGTGTGTCCACTTAATGTTTTATTTCCCTTTAATGCAGTATGGAGACAGAAAATACTCCCCAGATGGACAGACGAGGCAGAATAACCCTGCAGAGTATGACTGCTGTAAAGGAAAACCCTAGCACGAGTGGCAGTGTAAATGCAGGAACATCGACATCTAGAGCGAACAGAACACCTGGATTTAGCCAAAAAAGTCATCCTGTCTCACCATCTAAAATTTCAGAAGCTGCTAAACCCAGTGGGTGTGCTTCACGTCACCAGACCAACTCCATTACAAATTACTTCCAGACAGCTAGGAAAAGGTACCTTGAAATGTTCTTGACACAACTTCCCTTGCTGTTGTCTTGATGCTGTTTCTGTAGGACCATTCTAACTCAAGGGCTATGTTTAATTTTAAAACATACTTAAAAGGGGAATTTTTAGGTCAGCTTCCTAGAATGGCAAGCTTTTTGGGAACAGATTGCCCAGGGAGGTTGTGGCTGCTCCCTTCCTGGAGGTGTTCAAGGCCAGATTGGAGGAGGCCTTGACTGACCTGTACTAGTGGGAGGTGTCCCTGCCTATGGCAGAGGGTTGGAACTAGATGATCCTTGAGGTCCTTTCCAACCTTACCATTTCTATGATTCTATGATTCTTCAAGGGTACTTAGGTTCAATTTCATAATGAAGTCACTAAACCCACAGGAAGCTGTTAGATTGTGGATGGAGCTGGTAGTGTTCAGAAACACTTTTGTAATTTTTATTTCTTTTTTTAATTCCTTTCTTGCTAAGGGAAAGAGCTGAAGGAGAAGAAACATCTGTAGCCAAACTAGCAAAACTGGAGGAGAGGTCTTCCCCTGTTTCCAAGGGCACTGAACCCACAGCTTCATCACTGTGGAAAAGTGATGCAGAACAGCATCAACGGGAAAGTAACATCATGGACCCAAATCCAAAATTTGCATTAGAAGACAGAGGTATAAAGCTTACAAGGGAAAGTGGCAAGCTAGCAAGTCACAAAACAGACACTAAAACTGCTTCTAGTGAAAAGCATGCACCAAGGAAGAGAAAGGAGTTGGATGATATAGCTGAAGATAAAGAGACACTAGAAATTGTCTTTGGGAGTGCAGAACTAGATTGGGACAATCAAACGACAGATCATGAGCAGGAATCTCAAGGAAATGCACACAAAAAAAGATGTTTGTTGGCCAAAGGAAGCAAGATTCAAGAAGTAAATAGAAAACAGAGAGAGAAGGATAAAATATTGGTAAGTTGTATTCTTCTCACATGCCTAATCTTGAAATTTACAGCTGTGTCAGGAGGATGCGGATAGGTCCTTCATGAATGAGGCAGCCTGCTTACAGAAGGTGGCTTTATAAAGCTTATTTGCTTAAACCTCTCAAATTACTGTGAACTAAAAATTGAGGTGATTCACAGATTGCATTAGGTTGGAAGTGATCCTCAAATCTCATTTCATCCAACCTCCCTGCAATGAGCAGGGACACCTGCAACTAGATCAGGATGCCCAGGGCCACATCGAGTCTGATCTTTAATGTCCCCAACCACAATCCCTGTGCAGCCTGTTTATGTATTTTACCATTCTCATGGTGAAGAACTTCCTCCTCGTATCCAATCTACAGTATTTTCCAGAACATGTCAGGAGTTAAGCTTGAACATATGGACAAAACTTGCTACTGCTATAAGAACTTAACAAAAGAAACCTCAAACCAACCAAACAAAAACCCTAACCAAACAACAAACACCACAAGAAAAAACTGAGAATATAATAATGATTTTTCTTTTTACTAGAAAATAAAAACTCAACAATTTTAGGTAATAAAATCTGAATTTTAATTTCAGTGATACATTTTAAATAACTTTTAATCAAATAGAAAGAAGAGGACCTTGAAACAGTTCTAACTTCAGAAACGAAAAGCGAGGTCAAGGAAGAGTCACCAGTTGTGGTAAGAAACCAGTCAATTGTAAGTTTCAGCTGCAACCTTTGAGGAGCATTAAGAAAATGTATAAAATTTAGCTTTCAGGAACATATTATATGTGGATTCTCTTTTGGAATAGAAGAGGTTCTGAAGACTGCACTCCTTAAAACCATTGCCTGTGACTTGGAGTAGTACCGTCTGGCTTTTTTACTGGCTTGAAAAGAAAGCAAGCTGTAGTGTAGTTCATCTGCATGCTTTTGTAGTGGCATTTGGGTGGACTCCTAAGATGACTGAAAAGACAGAAGCATAATGTAGTTGTGTTAACACTTCAATGCACTTAATGCTTGTACTGATGTTTTTGTCAGGTCACTGCTTAAAGACCAAACAGGAACTCTTGTCCAAGAGTTCTTGTCCAAGAACTAAGGAGCTTGCAAATAGAATGGAAGAGATGGACCAGAAAAAGAGATGTAACATACAGTGGTTACCAGTAAATAGTGTGTGCTAAGTTTGTTATAGGTGAGATGAATAAAGGCAGGAGGGGAGGCTTACTGGGAATGGCAAGGAGGCACAGAATGAGAACAGAATAGATAAAATTAAATGGAAAGATTCTGGAAAGGTAAAGCAGAAGTCCATCAAAACCAGGCAGGTGAAAGCCTTCTTGCATACATCTAGGAAACAGTCCAAGAAGAGGGAATGCTGTGCAGGTAACACCGATGTGCAGGGGCAGCTCACATCAAGGGACTTCAGTGCAAAAGAACTGTGCTGCATCTGGGCTGGAGGTGTCTGTGAAGATAGTTTAATGTTACTCCTGAACTTGTCCTGCACCCAGACTTGTTTTTTAATCCACATAGGTCTAGCTTCAGTAAAGTGTATATGCAAACTTGCTGGCATGTGAACATTCTCATGTACAAGAAAAAGTTGCTTCATTGATCAGGTCCATTTTACAGCCCTAAAGTTGGCCTGAACGGTAAATCTGTAGGCTAGAATTGAGCTGAAGATACTAAATTTTGTCTTCTATGGTGTTAGTTGGAGTTTCCATTAGAGTGAGTATGCTTAATTAAATGCCTCTAAGTAAGAGGCAAGGTCAAGAGAAGTAATTCTTGGATATTATTTTGAAAACACCCCCCCCCCCAAAAAAAAACCCACCAAAACAGAAGTGAAAAAACCCAAAACAAAACCCAAAAAACAAACAATCAAAATCTTTAAGTTTTATCTTGAAGTAAAATCCTAGTGAATGAGATATGCTGCTGTTGTTATTGCAGTTCTTAATGCTCATGTGTTTCCAAGAGATGCAAATATGAGATGAATGTACTAATCTCTGAGCTGTATAGGTAGTATATAAGGAGGCTGTGAAGTACATCCACCTTTTTGGCTTGTAGCATTGCTGCTGTTTCCCCTCACCCTTTTGCAGTTGTAACTTCTGCTTCAGCTGTGCTCAAGCTAGTTTCTTTCTTTCAAGTTCATGCTGTTGGAGATGCTGTATGTCTGGTTATACAGCTGAAGTGCTCTTTCCTTTTTCTTCCCACGTAAGAACCACAGTGAACTGCAAGATGATTCCAAGAATCTTCCTAGAAGACTTCTGTTGACAGAGTTCAGGTCACTGGTTGTCAACCATTCAAGTCAGAACAGTCAACTTACTGGAAACACCAGCTGTGAGGGGAAGAAAAACTTCAAGAAGTTCAAGAAGGTCAGTGTGGATGTGACATGGTCATGAGGTGGCACTATTTAAAAATACAAAGAAGCAGTTCCTTAAGGTTGTATAAACCGTATGCTGCCAGAGTTGGGCCTGTTCAGCTTGGAGGAAACAATGCTCTGGGGGGGCCTTACGGCAGCCTTCCAGCACCTGAAGGGGATCTATGAGAAAGCTGGGAAGGGACTTTTTTACAATGACTTTGTGAGGGAATGGATCAAAGCTTGACTGGGTATTAGAAAGAAATTCTTCATGGTGAGGTTGGTGAGACACTGAAATAGGTTGACCAGGTAGATCACTGAAGCCCCCTCCCTGGAGGGTATTCTTTTGATTCTTTCTGTAAATGCTTTCTTCCCTTCCATTTCTTTTAAATATGATCTCTGATAAATATTATTCCAAGGAAAATTGACTTCCTTGTATGATATCTGAAGAGACTTTCTGAATTTATTAAACCAGACCTTTCTCTTGCAGTATGCTTGCGTTTTGTCGTAAATGTCACAATTTCTTGCCTCACAGGTAGCTTATCCAGGGGCAGGACAACTTCCATACATTATTGGAGGATCAGATTTGATTGCTCACCATGCTAAAAAGAATTCAGAGCTAGAAGAGTGGTTAAAGCAAGAAATGGAGGTAAGGAATTATGTCTTAAAGCTGATCAAATGAAAGTTTCATGTAGTAAGTAAGATGTAACCAACTTGTGGCCATTAGTGAAATACTTCAGAATTTTATTTGTGAAATTAAGAACTTGGCCACACATGCTCACAGAAACACACACATCAGAAAAAAAGAATGAAAGTTAGAGGCTAGTGGTAAGGTTCATCTGGTTTTCTGAATATTTGAATTAATTTTCATGCAACATTCAGTCAGAAATACTGATTTAAAGCAAAAGCAATAAGGAGAATTTGTTTCTTTTTTTTTTCCTTTTGTTTGTTTTGTTTTGTTTTTTGTTTTAAAATAAGCATTATGGAGACTTTCAATTTCCAAAAATGTGAGAGGGAGCTAGGAAGAGCTGTGTTCAAATTTTTACACAGTACAGTTGATATTTAACTTATTTTAGGAAATATTTATTCACTGAAAGGTTTATTAGACATTGGAATGATCTTCCCAGGGCAGTGGTAGAATCACTGTCCCTGGAGGCTTTTGAGCAGGGTGTGGACCTGATGCTTAGAGACATGGTTTAGTGTTGACACTTCAGTGCTGGGTTGAGGGTTGATGAATGATCTCTCTGTGATTCTCTGTAACTCTTAAACAGAACAGAAAATGCCTAAGTAAAATTCTGTTGGAGTATGCTGAAGAAAATGTAGTGAGAATAAATGTAAGATTTTTTTTTTTTCTGTTATTAAAAATCTTTACTTTTTTATATGAAAGTTCTGAAAAATGCTGTGTTTTATCATAGCAGTTCTCTGGCACTTTCATTTTCCTATAGTTTCTTTAAAGATGCTCACTGATCAGACATTCAGTTTCCACAGCCCATTCGAGATACTTTTACATCAGCACTATTTTTATAATTTATTTTTTTCTGTCCTTGGGTGTGGATAACACTTTATGCACCTATAATCAGATACAAATTCCCCTGTTTCTATAATGATGCTTAAGAACCCCCAGAAGAAGTCTTTCTGACCCAAATTGATGCCTTACACAAACAAACCCATCCCATTAGTTGGTAGCAATTGCCAAAGTTGTGTAGTGAAATATTATCTGTTGTGAATATGGACTGGAGCACTTAAAGAAATCAGGGTCCTCCAGTTTAAGAAGGACGGAACTGCTTGAAAGGGTACAGCAAAGGGCTAGAAAGATGATTAGGGAACTAGAACATCTCTCTTATGAAGAAAGGCTGAGGGACTTGAAGCTTTTTAGCCTGGAAAGGTGAGGACTGAGGGAGGATCTTTTCAATACTTATAAATACTTAAAGGGTGGGTGTCAGGAGGATGGGGCCAGTCTTTTTTCAGTGGTGCCCAGTGACAGGACAAAAGGTAACAGGCACAAACTTGAATGTGAGATGTTCTAAACCTGAAGAGGAGCTTTTTTATGCTGAGAGTAGTGGAGCACTGGAACAGGCTGCACAGAGAGGTGGTGGAGTCTCTATCTCTGCTGGCTGAGATACCTGTGTCCAAACCTGGCTGGACACTATCTTTGTATTCTTCTCTAGGTGAACCTGCTCTGGCAGGGAGCTTGGACTAGGTGATCTCTAGAGGTCCCTTCTGTGATGGTTTGGGAGTTCCCCGCCCCCCACACTTTGTAAAATGACCCAGACTAGAACTCAGCCAGCTGGAAGTTAAGGACTGAAGCTCTATTTACAGCTTAGCACAATATACAAGCAGATATATACACTATATACAGGAATATTTACAGAAATATACAAGGTAAAGGTAGTACAGAAACACAACACCCCTCCCAGAAATCAGAGGCCCCAGGAGGGGCTCCTAACCCCTTTGACTCTGTGCAAACTTCTTTCTTCAGGATAAACTCTGTTAGTGCAGGAATATCTTGTCCTTTTCTGTTCATTAGCTTCACCCTCAATATCTAATATTGAATAAACTTTTTTTTCTCAGGAACAGAACCGACATGCGAGAGAAGAATCACTTGCTGACGATCTCTTCAGGTAAGAGTTCTATGCTTGTACTCAGAAAATGTTTTGTTATTGGTTTGTTTTGTGGGGGTTTTTTTGCACCACACCTTCTTTTGGGCAAATTCCAATTTTATAAAAGACTGTTTTGACTATCCTGTTCAAAATCCCTTGTATTCCCGTGGCATATACCCAGAATGACTCAACCACCCTTTTATGCTTTAAACTTTCGATTCCATTCAGACTTGCTACGTTTTTTCAGTAAGACCATTCTTGAACCAAAATGTGGCTGTTTCCTGGCACAAGCTTGGTTGTTCACAAAGCTGGAATTGATTCTGGGGTCAAGCTTTCCACCATTAGTGTTTGCTGGAGCATAATGAAGCGTTCTGGTCTTACAATTAGGTCAGTCATCTCAACTGTGAAGAAAAGGGAAGGTCTGATGCATTTTTATTCACTTGTCTTGCCTATGCTGAGTCACTTGAGGGAGCTAAAGCAACAGAGTAGTCGTTCTGTGGGAAAGTGAGTGGCAGGAATGCTTTCCTTTTCTTGTAAGTTTCATTTTTGAGGTAGTGATTTTCAGAATTTAAAAACTAGTTTGTTTTTTTTAAACCCTAATTAATTCTTTCAGTATCACTCCTGTGTCACTTATTGAGACCTTACACTGCTTTCAAACCCATTTACAAGTCAAGAACTTCTACTTTTTAAAAATTTTAATTTCTTTAGAAACTCTCTCAAATCCCATATTTCCAGTTTTCAGGCTGAGGGGAGGAGGCATTTTTACATTGATCATTCTATGCACTTGACAGTTTAGTAGAGTTGTTATTGCTGTTCTAATCAGTGCTTATACCACAGGAGATTGAAAGATTTCTTTGGTAGGTCCAGGTTCACCTTGGCTTTTTGCCATTGCTTTTTGCCATCACTCATTACATTTGCCTCTAAAACACAGTCTGGTACAGTAGTTTTGTTTCAATATCCTTCACTTTAGTTGTCTGCTGCTTTCCCTAATCTCTTCTAATTAAGTTTATTTCCTGTCTTGTTACTTTTGCCTGTAATCCTGATTTAATGATTTATAACTACTTTCTAATTAAAAAGTTCCACTACCTGAAGGGACCCTACAAGAAGTCTGCAGAGGGACTGTTTACAAAGGCCTGCAGAGACAGGACCAGGGATAATGGTTCGAAATTAGATAACAATAGATTTAGATTGGATGTTAGGAACAGGTTCTTTACCATAGGAGTGGTGGAACACTGGAACAGGTTGCCCAGGGAGGTAGTTGAGGCCCCATCCCTGGAGCTATTCAAGGTCAGCCTTGACAGGGCCCTGGGTAACTCGATCTAGTTGAGGATGTCCCTGCTGACTGCAGGGGGATTGGACTAGATGACCTTTGGAGGTCCCTTCCAACTCAAACCATTCCATGACTCTGTAAGCCAAGTTTGCCACTTTACCTATTTTTTATGTCTGCAATAGAGCCTTTAAGTGTATGCCATTATGAAGACATTTATAAAACCATGGGGCAGCTAGATTACTGTGCTGGAATATTAATACAAAAATATTGAAAATATCTTGATTTGTAGCCTTTCAAAACAACATCAGTGAAAACTTAGATAGTTCACATGCCTTCTTGCTTAGGGAAGTTTTTACCTCAACTCCCATTTGCTTAGGATAGGTCTACTTATAGAAGTTTCCACAGTCAAAAATATTGAAACACACAATTTCCTGTTCAGCAGTTTGCAGCCTACTTCTGTTTTGTCTTTAATCCTGAGTAAAACTACTTGGCATAATGCTGGTGCTAGCAGCTGCAATTTCCCATGGAAGTGGCCTTGGAAGGTGCCGTTAGAAAAAATTGTGCAGTGTTCCAAGATGAGCTAGAAAGAAAATCTGTGCCCTCGACTCCTGCCGAGGACATTCTGAGATAGAGGAGGAAGGGAAGGCACATCCCAGAGTCTGCTAAGACTACTAATAATGGATTATATTCAGGAACAGCCCTTTGTGTCCTGCACCCCCTATTTTCAGCAAGCTTTTTTGGGTTTTTTGTGCATTCACTCAGTAGTGGAATCTCTTTTTCCGTTTCAAGCCACAGGCACTGATAATGTTTGGTTTCTTTCTGTCTGAAAAACATCATCCAGGCTTCATTTAACATGGAAAATGGCTGGACCTGAAGTGGGGGAAATTACATAGAAAGATATTTGTAATTGTCCTGTCAGTGTTAGTATCTCCACAGACAGTCACAGGCAGGGTTGAAGCTGTTGGTGTCTTGGAGGCAGATTTTCATCACATATCATCCCCTTGTTCTTTCTGCTTGTCTTTTCCCCCTCCTCTCCCCACTTCCCCATCTGCAAAGTAGGATTTGACATCCAGGACATACTTAAGTGTTAGAACTAACATGTTAACAGCACTGCAGCAGTGAATCTGAAGGTGTGAGATGTAGTATATAAGGATCTCATTTTGTTTAGCAAAGATTTCATTATTGTCTTAGTTTTTATGCAAAGAAACAAGCAAGTCCTGCTTGGCTTCTCATCTGCCACGTGTTTGGCTAATACTAAAAATAATGCATTTAGATAGAAAAAATGTCCATAGTGAAGAAGGATGTTTTTGTCCAAGCCACTGTTAAAGAAACACAATACCACATATCAATATGTGTGAGAGCCATTCAGAAGCTCTTTAGCAATTCATAACAGAAAAACTCCATGGATCAGTATGGGCTGGGGATTGACCTGTTGGAGAGCAGTATAAGGGAAAGGGACCCGGGGGTCTTGAAGGCCACTGGCATCCTGGGATGTATTAGAAGGGCTGTGATTAGTAGGTCGAGAGAGGTTTCTCCTCCCCCTCTACTCTGGCCTGGTGAGGCCACATCTGGAATATTGTGTCCAGTTTTGGGCCCCTCAGTTCAAGAAGGACCTCAAGGAACTACTTGACAGAGTCCAGCACAGAGCCACGAAGATGCTGAAGGGAGTGGAACCTCTCCCTTTTGAGAAGAGGCTGGGGGAGCTGGGGCTCTTGAGCTTGGAGAAGAAGAGACTGAGAGGTGACCTCATTCATGTTGATAAAGATACGAAGGGCAGTGTCAGGAGAATGGAGCCAGGCTCTGCTCAGTGGTGTCTAATGACAGGACAAGGGGCAGTGGTTGCAAGCTGGAGCATAGGAGGTTCCATGTGAATATAAGGGAAAACTTTTTCACTGTGAGGGTGACAGCACTGGAACAGACTGCCCAGAGAGGTTGTGGAGTCTCCTCTGGAGACATTCAAAACCCACCTCATTGCATTCTTGTGTGACCTGCTCTGGCAGGGGTGTTGGACTCAATGATTCTTCAAGGTCCCTTCCAACCCCTAGCATTCTGTGATTTTATTTTTTTCAGAGGATGCAAATTTGACATTTTGCCAGAAGCCTGAGCTGTACAGCAACAGCAGTGGCTTCTAATACCTTCCCAGTTATGTGGTGATGTAGTTTGGCTTGCAAGTTGTCACATTTTTTCCTGTCTAAGCAAAAAAAAGGTCTTGATGAATGTGAGCAGAGTTAGTGGAAGTAAAACTGGCTGATCAGTCAGCTGTGTCTGAGTCATTCATGTGTGAACACAAAACACATCAGAATGGCAAAGAAGTGACACAGAATTTGCGGAGGTGAAGCAAAGATGGAGAGAAAGAGAAAGCCAAGGGATAGCAGTGTCAAGCAGAGCCAGTCTAAGCCTAGTGCAGTAAGTTGGGTAACTATTTAGTATGCCCAGAAAGTAGATGTAAATTACTGAAAATCAATCAGAAGCTGTATAAAGGGGAAGGCAAGGCAAGGAACTGCTTTATGGGGGAGTAGGAAGCATCAGAAGGGTTTCAGCTGAATGACTTGTGGCCAAGTGTACATGGCTGTGAATATGTAGTGCCTTTTTCCCCTCCCTATCCATTTGTTTTTATTTTTTGGTGGGTTTTCTTGGTAAGAGACTTCATGTTGGGGTAGTAAAGGCTTGGAGAAACTTTTTGAGTAGTTAGGAAATCAGGGAAAATTTCACTCAAGGTTATCTCTAGTCCATGCACCACAGGTTCTAGCTTCTGCATCCTTCAGCCACAGTGTAGCTACTGCAGGTAATTGTAGAAGTGCAGCCTGGGAAAAAGCCTGAACACTGATCAGTCCCTTGTTGTGAACATATAATCACAGAATGTTAGGGGTTGGAAGGGACCTCTGGAAATCATTGAGTCCAACCCCCCTGCCAGAGCAGGACCATGTAATCTAGTGCAGGTTGTACAGGAACGCATCCAGACAGGTCTTGAAAGTCTCCAAAGAAGGAGACTTCACAACCTTTCCCTGGGGAGCCTGTTCCAGTGCTCTATGACCTTTACAGTAATGAAGTTCTTCCTCATGTTGAGGTGGGACTTCCTGTGCTGTAGTTTACATTCCCGTGTCTTATGACAGGGTGTAAGTGAGCAGAGGCTTCCCTTCCTTCTTGACACCCAGCCCTCATATATTCATATACATTTATTAGAGTCCCTCTCAGCCTTCTCCTCTCCAGACTAAACAGCCCCAGGTCTCTCAGCCTTTCCTCATAAGGCTGTGCATCAGTCCTTTAATCATCCTTGTTGTCCTCTGCTGGACTCTTGAGTAGATCTCTGTCCCTCTTGAACTGGGGAGCCCAGAACTGGATGAGGTATTCCAGATGGGGCCTCACTAGGGCAGAGTAGAGGGGCAGGAGAACCTCCTTCAATCTGCAGGATAATCAGAGAATGCTAGGGATTGGAAGGGACCTCAAGAGATATCAAGTCCAACCCTCCTGCAAAACATGACCATTTAAGGCAAGTCACACAGGAACATATCCAGGAGGGTTTTGAAGATCTCTAGAGAAGATTCCACAACCTCTCTGGGCAGCCTGTTCCAGGGCTCTGTCACCCTCACAGTAATAATTTTTTCTCTCATGTTCTTGTGATTGAGTTAATGACCATTGCCCCTTGTCCCATCACTGGGTATCACTGAAAAGAGACTGGCTTCACCCACCTGACAGCCACCCTTCAGGTATTTGTAGTCATTAATAAGGTCCCCTCTCAGCCTTCTCCAGGCTAAACCACTCCAGGTCTCTCAGTTTTTCCGCATAAGAGAGATGTTCCAGTCCTTTAATCATGCTTGCTCATCCCAGCTCTCTCTGGAGTCTCTCCAGTAGTCCCCTGTCCATCTTGAACTGGGGAGCCCAGAACCAGACACAGTGTTACTGATAAAGTCTAACTAGGGCTGAATAGAGGAAGAGGAGAACCTCCCTGGACATGCTGGACACATGCTTCACACATGCTTCTTAATGCACCCAAGTATACTATTGCCCTTCATGGCCACCAGAGCACATTGCTATCCCGTGGACAATAACTTACTTACATCACATTGCTAACTTTGAATAGCAAAAAGTTTTACTTACTTATGAGAAATGTTCTTTCTCTGTTGCAGATACGATCCTAATGTGAAAAGGAGAAGATAAATTTTGAGCTGAATTTGCAGTGGTTCTCTAGCAAAACCCAGCAAAAGCTTTCTGTTCCTTAGGTTTGCTGGTTAGAGTGGGCAATGCATACCTGGGTATGATCCTTTGAGTTACCTGTTCCTGGAAGACTTGGTTGTAAGTCTTGCTTTTATTAAAGAAAAAGAAAAGTTTCTTTCACTGCTTGGTGCTTAGAGATTGTGTGTTTTCAAGACCTTAACATTATTTGCTTCAAAGTAGTGCTCAGTAAAATACCACAGATACTTGCCACCTCTCTTTAGGCTCTTTATTTCTTGCATTCGCTTAGCAGAACTCAGCAGCTTTGGTATTTTGTGTTATTTGGTGTCCTAGGACTGATGGACTCACTAGGGGAGCAGCCACAGACAAACTATAGATGTTTTGAGTTGTCTTCTCTGTATCAGCACTTTCCAAGGTCATTCTTAGTTTTCTTTGCAGTCTTTCACAGGCAGCGATATGTGCTTGAGAGGGGAGGGCATTGTGGAGATTTACACAGCAGTGCTGAGAAAAAGTTAGAATCTAGGGTTTAGCCAAATTAGCACTTGGCTAAAGCTAGACCCAGTGAGTCCAACTCAAGGGTGCCCAATAGGTGGTAGTTTGGCTTCTAATTTAGTTGCTGTCTGCTTGCTAAGACTGGATTAGTGAGCCTGGGCTTTTTGCAATTCAACATGAAGTTATGCTTCCAGTTAAATAGAAGCTTAGACATCTAAACCTCTGCCCTTTACCCATCACTTGAATTGCAAGTCCAGGTTCACATATCAAATCCTGTTCACAGTCCTGAGGCTTTCCTTACATTTTTGCACAATTTTAGCACAATTTTCAGCTCCAGATGTTAAAGGAAACACACCTGTTGCCTGGTTTGGACTTCTGTTACTGAAGCTTTTAACGTAGATGACAAAGGACAGGAATACATGATCCAAGTCTTGGGAGCCTGAACATCCAAGAAATTACATCAGGATTTGCCTAACCCCTGTATAGATATTACCATGCATGTCAGGTTACAGTGATCTATTAACCTGTGGCTTCATTTTCTGAAACACACTTTTGTGGGCTAACCCCAGCAGGCAACTAAGCCCCATGCAGCTGCTCACTTGCCCCCCACTACCATGCCTCAGCAGCATTGGAGGACACATTTGGTAGGGTAAAAGTGGGAGAACATCTGGGTTGAGGCAAAAAGAATTTTGTAAGTAAAGCAAACTTTGTATTCTGAGTTCAGAAGTTTGGGTGCACACTCCAGTGTCATTTTGTAGGGCTGTGCTCCATGGTTTTAACATTCAGCTCACTGGTTTTTTGAGACTGCTTGTGTGGTGTTCATGTTCTTTAGAAGGTTAAAAACAGTTGAGTAACTCAGACAAACATCTGAGGTTTCTGCCATCTGCCTCAAACCACATCTGCAAGTGTACCCACCTTTTTACAAATTGATGCTCTTCACCTAAAAATACACTTAAAACAGAAACTTTAGATCTTGTTTCTTGCTTTTTTCTGTGTAACAGCTTGGGTGTTTTTCTTGGGATTGTTGCTTTACAGCATCTATGATCTTTGTTCACACTGCTCAAAGGAATGAGATGCACACAATACATAAACTATAGTTTTTATTAGCAAGGCTTTTAAAATACAGTCTTGCACTCAGCAGCTTAGCTGAACAGTTTAAAGCAGATTGAATTACTCCATGCACCACTAGAAGAGAGGATGGGTGCTGTATCCCTGCAGGAACAATGTGCTTCGTTTCCAGTTTAACTCACAGCAGTTCCAGCTGCCTGCCTGTCTTGCCTGCATCAGCTGGGGAAGCCCCTCCCTTTTTTGGCAACACTACCAAGATACTCTCACTGTTGAAGTTTGTTTTCTACTTCTGTCCACTCACATCTCTGAGTCTGCTCCTTTTTCTCCTACCCTTGCTTCCCATTTTCAAGACCAGCAGGGCATGATGCAGCAGTCACTGCACCAGTTCCTGTATGCCCAATGTGTGTTCACAGGCAGCTTCAGTTTCTTTTGTCAGCCTCCATTCCTGATGTGTCTGAGGCTCTGTTCTGTGTATTTAACATCAAACATCAGTTTGTAACTGAGAGAGCAGCTCTGCTAAAGATTTACCTCCAAACTGTACCAGCTGCCCTATTCCTAGGCCATTTGTACAGGTGATTTCAGTCCTTACTCTTGCCCTGTCTTTTCCCACCCTCTCATAAAACTGTTCCTCCACTTGCTCTGCCCCTCTTCATGAATCTGTCCTCAGTCACACTTGGTCACATTTAGTGTTTGATTCAGAAACACTGATTGTGTTCTGGTATCTTAGAACTTAGCCAAACGTGGCAAAACCTGAACTGCCTTCCTTACTTTCCTCTTACAATGTTTTGATAACCACCACCAGCAGCAAGTTCAAGTGAGACTGCTAGACAAAGTCAGATCTTCCCAACAGGCTCACTTTGTCCATACCATTCTGCCCCAGCTTCAACTAGCAGAATCTAACACATTGGCTACAAGCACCAGATCCAGGCAAACCAGCACCTTTTTCCTCTTTCTGGACAGATCCCTAAATACCTCTTACTCCAGTTTGTTTTTTCCTGTTTCTCCAAAATAAGTGTCTTCAAGATGAAACTGTTTTACTGTCCTGCATCAGTTTTCACACATGAAAACAAAACCAAGCTTAACATGCAAGCCTTGGGTAGGTTTATCATCTCATCAAAGCTGAGGGTTTACTCACGTTGCTTGCAGCTCAGAAGGATGCAGCTCAGCTGACAGCAGGTGGCCTGTACATGTTCACACTGCTCATCTCTAAAAAAAGGGTATGACCCCAGCATCCTCCAGCAAAAACAGAAAACTGAGGCATGACACATGGAAATGACATTTACATGGCATCTCCAAAGTCCCGGGTGTAGCGTGTGTGACCTAACATCTAGGTAGATGAATACAAGCCTTTACTTCCTTTAGAGCTGGAAATCCACAACCACCATACCAGACCTGACACAGAAACAGGCAAAATCATGAGTACTGACTTTCCAAATTGTGCCAGGTAGATGTAAGGTAGCAGGACCAGTTCTTGAACAGCAAAAACTCAGTGTTTGCACAGAAGCTGGTCCTAGACCCCAAACTGATTAAAAAATGAACCATTTCCTCCTCCTCAGTATCCCCTGCAACTGCACTAAACCTCTTTGATCACCTTGTTGCTAGCTCCCTATTTGGGGACAAGTGGGTTTTTTTCTTTATACACCTAGTTAAAAAAACCCAACACCTTATAACTGCTAGGCTTCCATAATATTTTGTGAATACCTAACAAACCTAGTTGTTCATTTTCTTTATGCTGGCATGGAAGTCTACAACAGGTGTCCAGGAGCATGAAGATGAATTTTAGTTTATTGAAGGCAGTGCAGGCTGATGCTTACACAGTGCCAGTGATCTGAGAGTAAAGAGATGGAGGAGGGAATGCAAATTAGATTAACTTAACCTCCAGAATGAGTTGTTTCAAAAAGGTAGGAGAGCTAAGAACATGAAATATACATATATATATATGTATATTTGTGTATATGTATATGCATACATCTATATACATGTGTATTTATATATGAATGTATGTGTGTATAGATATGTATATTAGTTTTTTTCCCCCCAGTTTTGATGACTGCTGATGACCACTGAGTTTTAAGACCTAATGTGCCTTTAAGTACCAAATTATCACTGTTAGAACATCAGCCAGCATGCAGATAGGGGTAATGTAAACTCAAGTCCAGGGTTCCCTTGAGCTGAAACATTCTAGTGGCTGAAAAGACAAAAATTATGTTTAAAATGCTGCTTAGCTTTGCTATGATTACTACATTATACTAAAAATACATTTTCCCCCCATAATCCTTGTTCCTTACACCAAATTCATCCTTAACATCACAACTCCTTGTGTAATTTAAGATTCAGAAATTAGCTAAACAGAAACACCCTAAGGGTGCCATATTCCCCCCCAGTCTTCATAAAAAGAGCTGTTTGTAATTCAATATCCTCGCTTCAGATTTGTACCCCTAATGCCACCAAAGCCTTCCTTCCTCTGTCAAAGAATCCATTTCCATTGTTGTTGCTAAATCAGATCATCTCTCATGGTTATTTCAAACAAAGCATGACTTTTCTTTCAGGCTGGCCAAAGCAGAAAAAGGGGGAGTAAATGTCAAAAACCTCTTACATCAGTTGAGGTTCTGTGCTCCAATCTTGCTCACACCTCAAAAAGCAATCAAAAATTAGCAGAATATTATATAAATTAAAATGCAACAGTATAATAAACCTCAGGTTTTTTGTTTTGTTTTTTTTTTGTTCCATGACTCTCTTGAAATTAAATCATTACTATATGGACAATAATAAAATTGAACAATCAAGTCACCTTTAAGGCATGGGTGTGCCTACCTCTTGCTGTTCAGAAATGTGTGGGAGCCAGCACAGATTCCACAATTGCATGAAGATACCTGCCTGCTTGCTTGCTTGGGAGGAAAAAAAGGTCATACCAGAGCAACCAAGTCTCATCTCCTGGCACACCACCTTATTGATCCAGTCCTACAACTTCTGGAGCAAACACAATTGCTTCTAGTCCATACATATGCATTGCACCTCAGTGTAAATTCATTTATTAGCCAGTTAAAAGGCTACGGCAATGTGTTAGACTAACAGCTCCAGCGCAGAGCGCTGAAGTTCCAGTATGCACATCTTGACACAGCAGGATTCACTTCAGCACCCAGAGGTTTGGAGTTCATACTGCACAGATGCTTTGCTGCTTTCTCCTGTGATTCCTGACTGGTCATTGCCTATTATCAGGCTCACTAGAGGGTTGCACATTGTACACCCTTTCTCTCTCAAGAACGGTTCGCCTCAAAATGGCCTTTCCTTCCTTTCAACTGGGTGCGCAGGTCAGGCCTGCCTCAAATTTTGGGTCCTAATTTCCTCCAGCAGCTTTGAGTAAGTACTCTGGATGTCTGGCTTTGGTCCTTTTTTCCCAGTTCTTTAGCTGTATGGGGAAGAAATTACAGCCATCTCCTTCTACAAAAATCAATGTTTTTTGCTAAGCAACCATTGCCCTCTGAAATTCAGCCTTTAAAAAAAAAAGGTGCCTATTACTCCAGGCCAGAGGGAAAAAAAACAGGATACCCCAACAATTCCTAAGGTGCTAGGGATCTACAGCTGTGGGATGCACGTTTGCATCCCTTACTTAATGTACAGGTGCAGTTCCTAGGAGCTCTTCTCTTTCCTGCCCTTAACCTGAGACAATGCATTTTCCTGAGGCAGAGGTGAAGCTGATATTATTGTCAACTGCTTTCTCTTGCATTTGCTTCCCAGGGTAAACTTAGCCATAACTCTTCCATGGAAAATGTTTTAAGGAGAAGTCAATCATTTACTGGAAACCAAAACAAAGGCTGTGCTGTTTCCTGCCCACAGTCAGGTACCAAGCATCTATTATAACAGTAATCACATAGGAGGCTGATCGTTAGGGAAACCTCCTCTGACAAACCAGTCTCAGTTGAACAGCTGGATACTACTTAAAATAATCTAGGCAACAATTTGCCTAAGAGACAGATTCAACACTAAGAACCAAAACCAGGCGTAAGAGACATTTCCCCACTGGCCTATTAGAAAACACACAGCATGGGTTGACATACTTTTACAAATCCTATAAATCCAAATTAAATTCCTTTAGCTGAAAATTGCATTAATCCTGTCTGTATTTTAGTAACAAAGCTTCAGTAGCAGGCATCCTTTTTTAAATCAGTGATGTTTAAAAGCTTGTCACTGAAAGAAGCACACAGTCTCCTTCCTGGGGACTATGACAACACATAAATTCAGATGTGGTTTGTTGTTTGGGCTTTTTTTGGGAGGTGTGTGGGGTTTTTGTCATTTTGGGTTTTGGTTTTCTTTTCTAAAACCATAGACACAATTTGCCCAAACCCCACCTATTCAATGCCAACTCATAAACGCACCAAGTATGGTACAATAAGTAAAACTATCCTAAAGCAAAGGTTCAATTTTTACATCTCTTTATCTCTCAACATACTGAGTAGAAGAGAAACAAATTTTTCTCTAAAAATCAGAAATGCCTATGGGAAGAAGTCCAGCTAGAACTTGAAACCTATCAACTCCTAGAAGAAAGAGGATCACTTTTAGCAAAGCTTTGGTTGAAAACTATTTTGGCTTAATAAACGTGACCACTGAGATTTCTCTGTCCAACAAAGGGGTCCCATATGAGTCCCTCAAAATTAGATCAGTAGATCATAGATCATAGTATAAGCAAGGTTGGAAGAGACCTCAAAGATCATCAAGTCCAACCCATTACCACAGACCTCGAGACTAGACCATGGCACCAAGTGCCACGTCCAAACCCACCTTGAACACCTCCAGGGACGGTGACTCCACCACCTCCCTGGGCAGCCCATTCCAGTAGCGAATGACTCTCTCGGTGAAGAACTTTCTCCTCACCTCGAGCCTAAACTTCCCCTGGCACAGCTTGAAACTGTCCTCTTGTTCTGGTGCTGGTTAACTGACAGAAGAAAGATGGTGAACTATGCCAAAATTACCAGCAAGGTAAAAGAAAGATAAAAGAAAGAACAGCAGATAAAACTGGAAGTGCTGCGACTCTGCAGCAAAAGCCACCTGGGTAGTAAAATCCATCACTGCAACACATAGAACTTTTAAGTAATGGCAGCAGCTGAGGCAGGAGATTTGGCTGTCTGAAGCTTTTTACTCCTTTCTGCAAAACAGCTGTTTCAGTAAATGGCTTCCTTTGCTTGCTGGCATTGGAAATGTTTCACGTGACAAATGAAAAAGCAGTGACGTGCCACGACACGTATTCATTTATATTGGCGAAAAGATGAGGGAATCAAATCACAGCACAGATGTATTCCCTACATATTAACTGCAATAAAGTTCTACCACCAAGTATTCAGCATTTACAACACTGATTCTCAAGTTAAAATTACTAGGTATCACAGGTTTAGGACAGATTTATATATACACAGCTTCTGCCAAAAGAAGGCAAATTATAGATTCTCAATTTAATTAAGAAGAAAATTAATCCTAGAATTGAGCATAATGAAAACCAGCTCAAAGATCAGTATAAAAAAAAGTATCTTACTGAGTATTGACAACACATGGCTACACCCAACCACACAGGCAACCATAGAATATCAGAATAGTTTGGGTTGGACAGGACCTCCAAAGGTCATCTAGCCCAACCCACTCTGCAATAACAGGGGCATCCTCCACTAGATCAGGTTGCCTGGAGCCAGAGGTTGCAGAAATTAATACAGATGTTGTTATCTTCGTGTTTCTTCTTATGCTATTAAGTTGGATCTAAATTAATCAGTAGTAGTAGCATCATTTAGTAAATTACTTTGGACCCCCCCTGAAAATGCAGCCATTTCAATCCATGCATATTTTACCTTTTCAACTTCTTTGTCCAGTCTGAGTAACTTACTTGGATGCATAAAGGCCTGCAGTAGCCACAGAATCCCCCAGTTCGGTAGGCACATGAAACAGGCATTTATTGCATGTAGGTTATCTACAAGTTATGAAACAGCTGGAAAACCAGCAAGCACTACCAGTTTCACAAAGTCTAAGCCAATTTTCCTTGTAAAAATCTGTTTAGGTTCTCATATGGAGAATTTAATCATGCAAATACAATACCTTAAATTAACAATCTTCCTCAAGAAAGCCCCAAACGAAAAATTAAATAATGGCTATTCGCTCACACTGGACCTGAATTAAAATGTTAAGTAACACATCAGTTACAACCAAGTATTTTGGTTTTAAGAGTTCTGGAAAATAATTAAGATATCTTTTCTACTTAGCTGTTGCTTACCTTCCTATGGTGACTAACTCATGAGTGTGTGTAGGTAAAGTAACTACTCCAAAACCTGGCAAATGAAATCTGGAGCAGAAAGGTGAAACTTCAGTTCAGAGGTAGGTACAAGTTAAGTCTTTGTTTTTCAAAAGAAGCTTTAAGATTTATAGGAATTATGGCATGTTTGGTTTGTTTATTTCTTAGCTGGCTGTGAGACATAACCCTTTTCCAAGTTTCTAGAACTGCAGACTAAAGTAGTTTTAGTGCTATGTGCTTCTCTAGAAGAGAAGATAAAGAACAAAAACTTGGTCAAATGGCAGATGAGAATATCTATCACCCACTTTCATCAGTCAAGTGATCCCATTCAGTCTTCCTGAGTTAGGAAGCAAAAAAAAAACTTTTGAGTTTTCTCATGTACTTAACTTCTCAGTAGTACATTACATATTAATTATATTGACACTGTAATAAGAGCACTTACATCAGTATTTTATTGTTTATGTTAATGAGTATTCTCAGAAGTGTACATATGACTGTAGGGGACCACCTCATGTTAGTCTTTCTGCACTCACCCAACTCTAGGCATAGTGTGAAAAAAACATTAATGGATTGTGTCAAGTCATGTGTTAAAGATTAAATGGGAATGCTTACTCTTTCATTCCAATTATTAAATAGGATCATTTATAATTGTTGAGGAATATTTCTTCCTTACAGAAATCTTTGTTGCAGTAAAAAACATCTTACTAAGTGCTCATTCCAAGTATTACTGTACTATGGCAAATAAACAAAATCCTTGTTTCAAGCAGAAAGCTCCAAATTTGCTTTGGGACCAAGAATTGCTTTGCACTAAGCAAGCTTTCTGCTTTTAGAAGTTGTTTTAATTTCATGGTAAGAAAGTTTTGTCATGTTTGACACTAAGATGTAAAGCCACTCTGCTAGGCATTGCTTTTCCCAGCAGAAGTCTGCTCTTTTAGCTGAGCAAGAGATGACAGGCAGGTCAATAGAAGTTAGTCTCATTTTCTGTTTCTCAGGAAGTAATTCCAGTTGAGCAGAGATCATTTGTAACAGCAGATCGAATTTTTTGTGTTTTGAAAAGGCAAAGTACTGTGGCATCAGCATCCTTTACCAAGCGACACAAGCACGGGTTACCTGTACACAACAGAAATGTGACTGCTATCAACTTTCGCTGTCAGTGAGTGTTCTGTTAGACTACATCTGTAATCCTGTATGTCAAAGTTTCTAACAGCTCTCTTATGGTACCCCATCACCTCCTCCATCCCCACTTTCAATCAATTCGTGTTTCTTCTTTTGCCTTATTGCCAGGCACCGCGCGATGCCCAGCGCCCCTCCTTTTAAAAACCGTACAAAGTTGTCTCCCACCAGAGGCCCTAGAGCAAAGAGGTTTGCTTCTTTAGTGCATTCATAAGTGTATGGATCGATCTCTATAGGGTTCCCCTTGCATGTGATGGGCTGATTAGAGTGATGACCTATGCTGTGCCCTTGGTCCTTTAGAAAGAAGAGATTTGGGTGAGAACCTATCAGAACTAAGGCTACAGAAAACTTCAAAATTTTCTTCAGTCCAGAGGCACTCTGAAGAACACACTTCATTTCGGGCTTGAAGGAAAGTACATTGTGTTCAGGGAAACTAGTATAAGCAGAATGTAGATTCGAGTCCACAGTGTGGGACTGAGTACACATCATATGATAGACCTTATGGTATTCAGGGTAAAGCTTTTTAGGTAACTGTTTGAAAATGAGGCTTGTGTCAGTCACTCTTCTACGAAACACGTGGATCACCGGGATGTTGTTGTTGTAGGCACACAGCACTGCGTCGGCTGCTGTAAGTCCAGCACCCACAATTAACACAGGGTCTGCCTTCCCACGGAACTTTCCTTTGCTGATAGCGGCTCCAAAGTCAGACATGGAATGAAGCACAAAAGGGAAGTCTTCTCCTTCAACCTGTAGTCGGGCAGGAGAATCAAAGGTTCCTGTGGCAAGAGCCACATTCTCAGCAAAGAGGCAGAAGGGCACATGAGAACCGTCTGTTGCTCGCTGATAACCTCTGATTTCCCAGTTTCTCTTAATCACCGATTTCTGTCCATCTTCTACTTCCAAATGCTGTGCTGACATATCTTCATCTAGCTGACTTCTGCCTTCATCATCCTTCCCTCGGTAAAGCCTGGACACGGATGTTATGTAAACGTTGTCTCTGAAATTCTTTTGGAGGCCCATGACTTTAACATAGTGTTTATAGTAACAAGCTATTTCTTCTGGTGTTACTCGATCGCTCTTTGTATTTCTGAAACAGAATCGAATGGCTCCAGTTAATATTTAGCCCTTACTGGTAATTCAAGTACCACTTATGACACACCACAAGAGTCAGATTGGAGAGGACTCGACTCTCAGTGTAACTGACACCGAGTTGGGTATCTTTAAATGCATTCAGTTTGTTTTATTTGTTCTCTTGCTTCCTGATACACAAGCTTTTTCTTTAATAGGAGGGAATCTTAATGTAGGGGGATATGGTGATCAATAAATTAAGTGTCACAGTGCAGTATCGTGGTAAGTCTGTATGACAGTGTTTTACAAAGCCAGTTTAGCATCATGACTGTCAACAATACAACACTGGCTGAACTTGTTCACGTCAAGAATACACCTACCTATATATAGTGAGTAATTAAATGTAATAGAAACTGTTAAGCGCTGATACAAAACTCTCAGTTCTTTATACTCCTTGTGTCAAGTATTCCTCATTACACTCTGCAAAAGACTTCTCCCTTGTGTACAAGTAAAGTCAGTATCAAAGTAGTTCACCATCACAGACATGAACAAAAGTAAGGATGACACAAAACCTTAATGCAACTATGTGAAACAGGATTACAATGTCCAAGTCCAAATAAAAAAAACAGCACTAAAACCCTGCTATTACATCCGCCTGTTCCTCACCTTTATTGCACTCTCACTTTAAAAAACGAAACAAAAAATGTAATTATTTTGAACACATGCACAGCTTTTGCTGCTTCTTTAGAAGTAAGCTTTAGGATGAAGGCAAAAGAAACAGCAATGAACAGCAGGCCTGCCACTGAATTACACTTAAAAGCGTATTTACAAGAAATCAGGCTACTCCTTCTTAGAGATTAACAAGACTAACAAGTGTACAGATTACTACTCTGAAAATCCTCATGAGACATTTTATTGTACGGGATACGATGCTATGACAGTGTGACACCTGTTACAATGAAACTTAATAAACTATTTACCTGACTAGAAGTTTTCATCGTCATCAATACTTTCAAATATATTTAATTGTACTATAATAGGAAGCATTGTTGGGTTTAGTACTGTTGAAAACTATAATATAAACAAATTAGCTTCAGATTATAAGTAGCTTATGGGATTTCAGTTAATAAGGAGGCAAGATTACTGTGGTTATCTATGAAAGCGATTAAAGAACAAAGATACAGCTTCTTCACTGGAAGTGGTGTCCTGAAATGAGCAACAGTCTGCCCTTAAAGGCATCTCCAGAGTAGTTCCACTTTTTTTAAACCACACATTGTACAAGAACAACTTCCTTTAATTTTGCCAGACTGAAGTCAGGAAAGTTGCAATTTTAGAATAAATGTATGTAAATCATTCCTGGGCTCATCTGCTGACACACACTTTTATGAACTAATCGTATAACTGAAATAAAAACTCAGCTTGTACAAGACAGTAATTCTTCCACCCTAAGTTTTTTCCAAGAAACTTCCTACAAGGAAAAAACATTGGGAAATACTGAATTATAGTTGTTTAAAAATACAGTTCCTAGACAGCAACATTTCAGATGCTGCAGCTTTGCCTGTAAAAGCAAATGCTGAAAAAGACAACTTCCCAAATTACGTGAAAGCACAGCAACTTAAGTTGCATCCATGTTGAAAGAGGAACTTTCACAGATTTTAAATTTCTCCCTCCATCTTCCTTCAACTCTGATCAAAACTACTCACAGTTAAGAGTGCTTCTTCATGAAATGCAGCTAAAACACACCACGTTGCTAGTTTGTAAGCTTCTGATGCACTCAAAGCAATTACTTTGGCTGACCACTGTCCTGTTTTTTCCATCAAAGCACAGAGAGCAGAATTCCCAGTACCACCAGGCAATTTAATAAACCAAACAAGAAGCCCTCATGTGAACAATGAAGTCTGAATGCTTTCCAATTCTTAATGTTAGCTGGATTCTTAGACCAACTAGGTTTCCCAGATCCATTATGCACTATCTTTACCTGCGTTTGCTTGCCGCCCACTCCTTGAAGGTAAGGCCAGGCAATTCCATCCAGTCTCCAAAACTGATTGTTAGCATAGAGCCTTCCATGGACTATGGGGAAGAATAAAAACAAGATGCATGATCAGATACATTTTAAGTGGATATATTTATGTAAAACATAAAAAAGCTCTCACTGTAGTAATTTAGAGCAGCAACACAGCATAATAGAAGGACATCACATGAAATGTTGATGAACTGTTTATGTTGCAGATAAATGATGCAGTTGATCATTAAAGCAGAAGGTGAAGAGAGAATGAGTGAAATGGAAAAGTGAAAGCAAGTTATTTAAAGAGCAAGAACAAATGTGAAACCAACAGCACAGAACAGATTGAGATTAAAAAAAAAAAAATCTTTTACAAAATCCTAAAAGTTTTGGTTTTTGTACCTGGAAATACAATGGACAAGAAAGAAGTTCATAGAAAATACTCTTCATTATAATTAACTAAGGTTAAATAAATAAAAACTCACATAAAGCACCAATCGTTGCCACAAATTCTTAAATGAAGAGTAACTTTTTCCTTCTTTTCTCTTATTTCCAATGTATTTGGGCTTTAGTCATCAAGCATTTGAAAGTACAATTACCATTAGTACATAAACCAGCCTAAGACAGTAAGAAAAGTCACAGACCTAGAAGTGATATAAAACTTGTACTCACATGCCAAGCCCCACCAGGTGGTCCTTTACCAAGCACTATATGGGGTATATAATTATGCTGTTCCATCTTCCAGTGCAGAACTGGTGGGTAGTCATAGCCAAAGTCAGCATCGGGATGAAGCAATGTATCAAAAAGCACTGCAACTGGGTTTGAAGAACGCCCCTCAAGGCCTTCAGAGAGGTACTCCAGATCCTAAAGGATGAAAAAAAAGTGCTATGTTCATGCAGCTTTTACTCTTTACTGCTATTCTGGTGTACAGAAAAAAATATTCAGAAAACACAATTAGTTCAAGCTGTACTTTGAAAGAAGTATTAAATGTAGAACACTTCTCAGGAATAATTTGCTGCTTCTATAACTCTGAAGTATACATCTCACTCATTTAAAAGTCACATGTTAGTAACAGTATAATGAGCAGGCTGGTATTTGAAATCCATTGTAGAAAAAGAAATACAGGGACAAACACTCTGCCCTAGTGAGGCCCCATTTGGAATACTGCATCCAGTTCTGGGCTCCCCAGTTCAAGAGGGACAGAGATCTACTCAAGAGTCCAGCAGAGGACAACAAGGATGATTAAAGGACTGAAGCACAGCTTTATGAGGAAAGGCTGAGAGACCTGGGGCTGTTTAGTCCGGAGAGGAGAAAGCTGAGAGGGGCTCTAATAAATGTATATGAATATATGAGGGCTGGGTGTAAAGAAGGAAGGGAAGCCTCTGCTCACTTGCACCCTGTCATAAGACACGGGAATGTAAACTACAGCACAGGAAGTTCCACCTCAACATGAGGAAGAACTTCATTACTGTAAAGGTCATAGAGCACTGGAACAGGCTCCCCAGGGACAGGTTGTGAAGTCTCCTTCTCTGGAGACTTTCAAGACCTGTCTGGATGCGTTCCTGTACAACCTGCACTAGATTACATGGTCCTGCTCTGGCAGGGGGGTTGGATTCAATGATTTCCAGAGGTCCCTTCCAACCCCTAACATCCTGTGATCCTGTAAAGATCAGGTAGGAAAAACTTGTTTAACAGTTCTTAGGTAGTTCAACACTAACTATATCACATTTTGAAATAATGGAGGTATTATAACTAATCCCTTTAAAATATAATTAAAGCCAGGCTTATTTTACAGAGTAGTTAATGCTAAGAACAATTTCTAGACCTTGTAAAATGTTCACATTTCAGCATCTATTAACCAGCTGTGCTCTAAAAAAATTCACAATAGAAGAGCAAATATTTGAAGGTAGAACAGAGATCTGAAGAACGCGCTATAAGGCAAATTTTTGCTGACAAGACAGGACAGCTTAGCTTCCTAAATTGGGACATATAAGGGGGTCAGAGGAGGATGAAGTGCATGAAGGATCCAAAAGCTTAGGCAACTTACCCCTCTGCTGAGAAAAAAAATAAACCACAGGACTTATAGTCAACATCACATGCCAACAGCACAGCACTAAAACAAATCAAACAAACCCCAAACCCAAACAACTCCTACTTCCCCACTACAAACACGCATGCATGTTTGTATTTCAAATAAATTATTCATACAGTCAATACAGTTAGTGATAGCATTGTCAGTGATCCAGCAGGAGTATAGCGAGGTGAACAGAAAACAAATGATAACATGGTAAGCAAACACACGAGTGGGGAGAAAAATAATGAGAGAAGATTTAACTAATCAAATCAGACAGAAAAACCAGATGTAGATGAGGTAACAAACACAGCACAAGAGCAACTGTCAGAGCAACACAGTGAAGGATGCAAACTGTTCAGAAAAGAAAAATGGGTTGTGTTTGTAGAGGATCTATGTCCCTAATGTTACTAAAAATGAAGTCTAAATGAGAACGGTACTATTTAGGAACTTGAAGTATGTTAGCAGCATGTGTTCTCTGATGCTAGTGCCCAAACATCCTAGGACACAAAAACCAGAATTCCTGCATCAGCTACTCACTGATGAAGTGGTGCTTTAGACATTTCTGGCAAGTGGTAAGAAGATGACAAAGGGCAGGCTGTAAAAACAAAACATGCCACAGAAAAAAAAAAGCCCTCAAAAACCTTCACATGCCCCTAGATTGGATCTAATGGTGATGAGTTGATTCTCTTGAAATTAACAGAATACCAAAATAACTTTTGAATGCGTTAGAAATATGATTAGGTAAGTAGGTTGGCTCTTCACAATGCAATCTGCAGACTGTCTTTGGATAAGCAGTTCTTAAAATACATTGCTGTTCATGTGAATTGCCCTAAATATAAATTGTTACAAGCCACAGAAGACAGGAAAAAGAGAGACCCAAATATGAAGCTGGTTGCTGGAGGCCAGACAGATACTGAGCTATCCTGTGGTCTTACTCTTTGCAGGACAAGAACATTAAGCATTTTCTTGTCCATGGCACTATTCATGCAAGTTGCAAAGGCATTTTAAACAGGATCATCAAAGAAAGCCTACTGTTTTATAATCCAACTTGGTGTAGGGAAAGGGCTAGACAAGATGGCAACCAAAGCTTACTTGATCAACAATGGAAAGATGTCGAGCTTCTTCTAACTTTGTGTGTAGGATGGGGTTTGGGTGTATAGCTTCAGGAGATAAATACGGCCTGTATCCAGAGAGCAGGTAAGAAAGACAAATTCCTGAAGGTCCATTTCCTATTAAAGACAGAAGTTACTACTTTAGTAAAAATGGCAATAATCTAAAAGTTTGTAAGTCATTAAATAAGCAGCAACAAAATCACACTAAAGTAGGATAATGCAATAGTGTCCTGATTTAAAGCAGCTTACAACTTCGGAGTAACATAAAGCCTACCACAGGAGCTCCCTGCAAATAAACTGAGCAAAATCTTCCGATAACAAGGAACAGATGTATGACTGCATACATCACAAACCAAACTCTGTATAAAGGAGTTTCGTAATTTAGTATGGCAAATTCATCAATAAACCATCAATATATCCCAAACCACCATGGCCCTATTCATTTAAGGCACAGTTAACTGAGTAGCAACAGAAGCTTCTCCTGATCAACAGCAAACTACAGCACTATCAGCTTTACATTACATGTCAAAACTTAAAGCAAATAATCAACCTGAAATGTAACAGTCCTGTTTGGTTGAAAATTTAAAACATTGTGTTCACATAGTAACAGTGAAAACCAGTGCAGAGGGTGGAAGTGTTTAGCAAAGGTCATCCTCCAGACTTTGAGCTCCATGATGAATTTCTGCAATCCCAACTTATTCAAATGAAACATATCTAAGTTCTTCCAATCTCCTGAAGACAATAGCTTAGTACTTCATGCAGAACAGCAGTACAGGATGCAGCACAAGCTTAGAATCAAATCTTGAAAGGGCATCACAAAATGATGTTAGAGAAAGGAATTGAAGTTATTGCTCCATTGGTCAGTGAACTCTTCACACGTGTGCCATCTTTTTTCTTTCTGACTAATACAACAGTGCAACGAGAAGATGGTGGCACTAGGCAGCTAAATGTATGTTTGACTCCAGCTGTGCAGGAATTTAACACAGAGAATTAAGTAGTGAGCATGTGTCCATATATGTGCAGGATGACAACTCTTTTTTTATTCTTCCATGTTATTAAGTCATTTTAGACCCCTTCTAAGGCTATTAGTGATAGTAGACTGCCAATGGAGATCAGCTTCAGAAACATCTCCAGTGTACCTGTGGAAAAACATTTGGGTAACATGTTTGTTTTTCAAGGAGAGGTAGTCAAGGCAGCTGCATTTGGTGTCAGCATAGGGCAAGGCCCTCTAGACAAAGTAACTATTGAGCACAGATATTTGCATAATGCCTATCTCCAAAACTAAACAGTGAGACTGAGTCACAAACCATATGGCAAACCTACACTGAGGTTGACAAAATGCCAGAAAACTGTTGCTCTTCAACCATGATGCAGAACTCAGCAAGTGATTCCTGTCTGTCACATCCACCTCAATCTATTACATAAGCCCTATTTTAAGCTAGCACAGAGAGCTCTGAGAACAGGTAGTGTACAAACATCAGTCTTTTACACTTGTGGAGATTTACTGAGCGCGCATTATGGTGAAATGTCATTCTCTGCCATCTCTGCTTCTTTGCAGGTACAGTTAAAGCTGTTCATTTGCTGTAGTCCCAACAGCTTTGGACTAGATTATTGAAAACCTCCTTTACTCCAGATCTTTTCTTTATCCCCTCATCAAGTCATGGCAACAAGGAGCTGGTGACCAGCTGTTGCTGAAAAACCTTGGCCCAATACAAATCATCCTGGCACTCTCAATTAAGCTGTGTACCTAAGTAGCCTGCTCTTTCTGCTATCCTATCATTCAGCAAGATTTTACAAGAACAAGCCTTTACATATTTAATCAAGACTACAATCTATTTTTTTTAAGCTGGTGGAATTGACTTGGATTCATTTAGGAAAAGATGGGACAATATTCAAGGTGTTAGTGATGGATTTAACCAAGGAAAAGCTGATTAATGCCAGAGGTTAACATCTAATCAATATACAGCACATATTTTACATTATGCTTTTCACTGTTCCATCTAACTCCACAAATTTCTACTGCTGCGCCATCAACAACTCCATGCCACTTGAAGTATACACATCACATAAGTCGAACCCTATGTGATCAACACTAGAATCAAAACAATTCTCCTGGTAAGACTCATGTGTCTGCTGCCAAATATTGCAGCTCGTTTTGTCAAAGCACAATTTCAATTCAAATGTACTCCAACAGCAAGTACCTTAACATAATTGTACAGTACTCTTGTTAATCATAACAACTGTAGTAGTCTAATAAACATCTTCACTGTCAGGATGCTAAGCATTAGTAATTTCATAATAAATCACACAGGTCTATAAAGGCAATGGGAGTGACACATAACCTTAAAAAAATTAAAAACTCACCTATTATTACTACAGGCAGAGTAAGGAGGGAGTCCCCAGGCATCACAGTTTCTTCAATTAAAGGCATTCTCTTAATCTTCCTCCCAAGGCTGTCACCAAAATACTGGACGAAAGAATTCAAAAGCTGTCCTTCAGTCTCAGAGCTGCTGTAACTTCTAATCAGAAGGACAGATGGGAGAAAAGTAACATGGAACTGCTGAACTGTTGTTAGAACAGTTTCTTCAAAAATAAAGCTGCCTTTGATGTTTCACTTTAAGAGCTATAAAACTGGCAAAACCGAGACCAAACCAGATATGCTTTATCCACTCCCCAAAACTTTACCCTTCAGCAGTTTTTCCAATGGAGAAATTTTTTAAGGTCTACTTTCTCTTAGAGAGTCTACAGAAGGATAACAAAAAGACACAGATGGCTTTGCAGAGATGCAGATTTCTAATATCAGTCTATACAAAGGCAAAGTATAACACAAGCAAACATTATTTTGATCCCACATGCAGAACTCATTCTTGGCCATTCTTATCAAAGAGCAGAGATAGATCCCACCTAGCCAGCTAACATCCAGGCCAGCCAGCAAGTGAAGGGAGCAGCTAAGAAACAACAGCAGCCATCCACAGCCCTTCCTACCTGATAAGCAGCAAGAGCACTTCACCTCAACACATTTCTGCTCCAGTAGAAGGATGTTTAAAGCTGGCAGTGGTGCCAAGATGGAGAAGAGTGTGATCCCAGTGAGCCATGGACATGGCCAGATTTGCTGGTGGTAAACTTTTATGAAAAGCAGTTGCCAGGCAGTTGGGTCAGGTACCATGCAGGAGACTGCTTTCGCCCCTGGTCATGTTCCTACATTTCTTTCTCTGCAGCATCTGCTCAGGTTCCTCTCACAATTATCCACCATCTAAAATGCATTTTTGGACTACAAAGACTTGTTTTGTATTGTTTGCTGTTTAATTATTTAGGAGCCCTTTCAGGTCATTGAAGAGACACACAACTCTCAGTTCAGCTAGAAAGGCTGGGGCAAATTAGTCTGTTATTGGCAGGTATTTTGTTAAGTCTTCAGAATAAAAGATTTCCTAACTTTTTAATTAAAAATACCCCTGCCAACTGATAACAACATTCTTCTCTTTAAAAGATATAATTACTTTAATAATTAAAAGCACCCTTACTTATTTCCTAAGAATCTGCATATCTTAAAGCTCTTCCAGTATTTCAGGAATTATTTTCTACAGAGGACCAAAAGCATAAAACCTTGATCCAATTCCCAGGGCCTTCAAGAAGCCACATACACTACTTACCACCTCAACTCCCATAAGGTTCTGCTACATGTTCCAAAAGCCTTTCCTCAAAGGGGAAGTCTGAAGTAACCTGGAGACCATGCTGTACAGTAGTAACAGCACTACCACACACTACGACATCTCTCTGATGGTCTTTTCCTTGTCAATAAAGACGGGGAGCCATTCTAAGGATGTATTTATCTCAGGAAGCAAGCACTTGGTGTCTGTATTTCCTGCACTACAACAAAACAAGTTTGCCAATTAGGTGCTCGCTATTTGAATACAGCTGCACATTAGCTCTTCCTCATCTTGGAGATGCACAACGTGCAAACAGCATGAGTGAGATGAAGATGAGCAGAAGGCAGGGAGAGAGCACCTAATTAGCGCACTGCTTTTTTTAGATAGGCACACAGATTATATTATTTTCCAGCCTTTGCTCAAAGTTAAGTAAGGCAATACCACCCTATGCTTTGCTAAACAGTTTTTAGAAGTGGCTGCAAGCGTCACTGTGGTTTTATTGTACTTGCTGTGCTAGATGGAAGATAAAAATCAAAGGAAACATTTGAAAACCTCTTTTATGGGCTATACACACAGTGCTGTAGACGACAGAAAAATCTTTAACAATAAAAATGTTGGTTTTGTGCTGCTTAGGTAGCGTATCACAAACTACCCAACTGGTTTAGCATAGAGACGTGGACATACAGCACGTAGTTTCTCAGTTACTGTGCATTCAAAGCATATGAAGGACTGTGGTCCAGGAGCACGTTCCTCCTTTGCGAGAGCATCATACCACAACCCATCAAGATCTTAAGTTAGGGGCCACCGTCTTCCCCACCTCTGAACAACACTGAAAGCCACCAAGTACCAGAAGATTTTATCTTGATAAGAACTGGTGGCAGACAGCTTTGCAGTGGTGGAAACTGAGTAAAAATATCAATGGTTGTAGTCTTGCAGAGATGGAAGTGGGCACAAAGATGACTCAGTCCCAAAGCTAGTGCCTAGTTTATCTTGTGCTGGTCATACCAAATAACCTCCAGAATTACATTCTGTCAAACACATACATTCTAAACACGTTCATCTCTTCAGTTTGTTTTGGGTTTTTGGTGTTTTTCTTTGCTTTTTAGTTATTTTTATCACTAAAGAAAAGCTCTTTAAGAGAAAAAAAACAGCATATATGGAACAGATTTTCTCTCTGATAAATAATAATTCTTTCATAACAACTGTCTGGATTTGCTGGAAATTATTTTAATAAGAGATGTCCTTTTCAGGTAGCAGTTTTGTAAAATCCAAAAACTGCCTGCATACTTTTCGAAAAAAATAATAAAAATTAAGTAAATTGATGGCAGTGGGTGGTAAGCGGAAAACTCGTTATATAAAAGGAATTTAAATTTGGTCTCCGGCTGCCACTTTGGGACGCAAATTTCACACTATTAGATTGTGGGGGGCGATGTAACCCACGGCAGTGGCGCCCATGAGGACCGGGATGCCCGGTGATGCAGCGCTACGAGCCCTGAAGCGAAACCGAGCATCTGCTTCCTCCAGCCCGAGCTGCGTCCCAGCGCTGCCCAAGGTCACGACGCGCTTCCCGGGGCAGCACCTCCCGCGCCCCTGCCCGCCGGCGCACCGCGGCGGGCGCGCGGGGCCGCGCAGCATCGCGGCCGCTCTCCGCCACGCAGCAGCCCCACCGAGGCCGCAGCAGCGGGGCGGCGGCCACACCGGCGCTCCCCGCTCGCCGGTGTCCCCGTTCTCTCCGGCACCGCCTCCCTCCCTCGATCTCCTCACCCTGCCGCTCCGACGGCTCGTTTCCAGCGCCGGGGAGGGGGCGGTAGGTAGCCGCCCTGACCCACTGGCCGCTTTCTCCCGTAGCCTCACCTGAAGTGACCGGCCAAGGAGCAACGGCAGCACCACACAGGCATGGGGAGCGCCGGCAGGGCCCAGCAAGGAGGCTGCGGGGGAACGCCGCGCAGCCGCTACCGCTCCTTCTTCTCCTGTCGTCGCCGCCACCACAGTGGGGCCCGCGCGGCGCCGTCCCTCCTCCCCGCTCACATGCGGCAGCGGGTCACACGCGGGAGGAGGAGCCACCGCAGGCACCGGCGCGGAGGGCGGGGTGAGGAGTGCAGGGCGCCGCTTCCTCCTCCCATTGCCGCCGCCGTTCCGTGAGCCGAGCCTGGGAGCGGCGCAGGAGAATGCGGGATGCGCCGCCTCTGCTGGGGAGGGCGAGCCCCGGCCTGGCACCAGCGCGGATGAAGGACGGCGCGGCGAGCGGGAGACCCCTCCTTGGGCCGCCTGCGCCTCGGCACACAACCACCCCAGAGGAGGACGGGGCCGTTCCTGGCCGCAGCCCCTGCAGCCAGCCGCCGCCCCTATGGCGCGGGGTCGTCCCGCGCACCTGCGGCTTCGGTTCGGCCGGCAGCGGGGATCGTGGAGAGGATCCGGATCCCGGTTTCCGGGGGGGGATTAGAGCGGGCTGCGGGGCCGGCGGCGATGCGGCTATCGCCCGCCCTTCCTCCCGGCCCCGAGCCCCCCGTTTTGCCCTGGCAGCTTTCGCTGGTGAAACGCGCATGGGGAAATTGACAGAAGCCAAAGCAGGTTTACCAGTTGTCTAACAGCCTCCTCTTTGAGAGCAATACGCGTAATTGTTCTGTTAGCTGCTTTAAATTGTCTTACAAGTTGCAGGTGTGCTTGTTTGAGGGCAATAACTTCTCAACCTAGTTATACCCAAGTTAGAGTTCCTGAGGATGTCAGAACCACCGGAGGTATTGGGTCCAACCCTAGAGCAGACTGTTCAGGAACACGGCTAGTTGAGTTTTGGATATCTCCAGGGACGGAGACTTGACAACCTCCCTGAGTGCCCTGCTCCAGTGTTTAACCACCTTCTCAAACGGGGCCTTTCCTTGCACTCATGCGGACTTCCTTCTATATGAGTTCATGCTCACTATCTCTCATCTTGTCCTAGGGAACCACTGAGAAGTGCCTAGCTCTCTCCATTCCATTGCATGTTTGTGCACAATTTCTGCATCACAGAATTAGAACAACAATTTAGAACGAGAAAATGGGACCTCGAATTGCACCAAGGGAAGTTTAGGTTGGATTTTAGGAAGAATTTCTTCACTGAAAGGGTTATCAGGCATGGAACAGCTTGCCTAGGGAGGTGATAGATTCCTCATCCCTGGAGGTATTTAAGAGTCATGTAGATGTAGCCCTTAGTGATATGATATAGCCAAGGATTTGTCAGTGTTAGGGTAACCATTGGACGTTCTTACAGGTCTTTGCCAATCTAGGCAATTCTGGCATTCCGTGAAAGAATTATCTTTATAGCATAGAAGGATTGACAGGAACGGCTTTATTTGCCTGAATATCTCAAAAAGAGTCTGCAGATGATAGCAGAGGAATTCTTTCAATGAAAGGTCAAAAATCCCAGCCAGCTGTAAACTGCATTGCAGTGATATCATTAGCACGTGGAACTGGCATTTCTTAGCACTGCACTGAACTGCTTCAGCAAATGGATAAAACCAGATTGGAGAAATCCTGAAATATCATGATGCAAGAGATGGGTAGAGGCATAAATGATCTCTGAGAAATGATGCACAATGAAGGGATTAATGAAGTCATGCTGTTGGTGTCAGTCTTCCAGTCAGTTAGGGTACAGATCCAGCCCTCTGTGCAAGCAGTTAATACAGTATTCTCTGTGTTAGTGGAAACAAGTTAGTTGTCTTTTGCAAGGTAGAGAAAGAGAATTGTAAGTAGGCAGTGGAGGATGGCAAGGTGACTGGGGCTTTGTGCTGCTTGACTGTAGAAGAAATAGGAGTGATGCCAAACCTTCTTGGAATTGTTTGACTTACAGGGAACGTCAGGACAGTGGTTTCCTGAGGCATTTAAAGATGCAAATACTGGCATGAAATCCTGCTAGTATAGACACATGTAAAGATCTGTTACACTATAAAATCCATTCAGATTACAAACACCTGGAGAGAAGGAAGGATAAATGTGCTTCATTGTGAAGAAAACTGGAAGTTTTCCAATTATAGATGGCATAACTTTATTAGCCTCCTTTTGTGCTTAAACAAATGGCAGCTATCACATTCCTCTTATAGCCACTGCTTTTCTAAATGGCTGGTGGAAGCTGGTTGTGGTTGTGCTGGGGCAAGTGGGGAGGAGCAGGTCCACTCCAGACTGTCACATTATCCAGCTTTCTGTGGCAATTCTGTGGATATTCTTTATTACCTTTGAGCATTTAAAGGTTAATGGGAAGTTGTTTACATTTAGCCCAGATTTGGGGCTAAACTCTATCACCGTATGACACCCTCCATCCCAGCAGAGAAGGCAAATCAGGAAAAGAAGATACACAGAGTGAAATGAAAAGAGATTGAATGAAATAGTCAAACTCATTCCAATGTCATTATAAAGTATATAAAGTTATACTCAGCCCAGCAAAAGGGCAGCGGTCACAGCACACAGGAGTGCAGTGCTCAAGAGCAGCAAAGGGATAAGGAACAGGATGAAGAGGAGCCCTATCAAGAAGCTTCCCTTAGCAAGCTTCCCCCTTTATATTGAGTGTGATGCTCATGGATACACCCGTAGCCAACTGGAGTCAGCTGTCCTGGCTGACTCAGAACTGTAGCTGACAGCTGGACTGGGCTTCTGTCCCAGCAACACCAGGACAGAAGTACATCTCAAGTGCGTTTGGAAGGTGGTATTGCTGGGAGAGAGAATAGCTAACCAGCACCTAGTAACCATTGATTCTGGGAAAGGAGTAGGTGCTAGAAATAAGGATATAAAGGAGCAGTCACATTACAGTGTTTAAAAGTTCTGTGAGAAGTGGTAGGACCAGAAGTTACAGACTCTGGGAACTGGAAAATTTGGTGGTTCCAGCAAATGTGTGGAAGTCAACATGTTGCAAGGCATGAAATAACTATGACATATTCCCAAGTAAGGCAAAAGGCATCTACTCAAAATTGCCATAGATGTGTTTGCAGTGTGTATGGAAAGATCTGAGTGAGGACATATGCTGTGGTTTATACTAGACCTGTTGTGTAAATTTAATCAACTTAATCCCTGAGGCAACTGTTTGAGCAGCAGCAGAAGTAAAACTGTTGGACAGTTTGTATTTAACTCTGGGCTTGTGAACTGGCCTGGTGTTGGTGTGCCAAGTCATCCATAGTAAAGTAATATGACCAAAGGTAATTGTCCAGGGATGTGAAGACTGTTGTGCTGTGTCTTTGACAGTGGATATGTTTAATCAGCTACAGCCTTGAATGATATGAAGTTTTATTTAGAAGATTTTCTCTTTGTGAGCTAAATTATTACCTATTTTCTAATGATAATAATAAATACACTGTAGATAAAATATGCAAATAGTATGTTTGAAAATGTAGTTAGTTTGGAAGTTGTGTTTCCTTCTACACTTCTGAAGTTCTCTAGTGTGACCTTTGAAGGAGCTGTTAGCACTCTGCCTCCTTAAATAAACAATAAACATTTATGAAAAAATAGACTTGGAAAACATCTGAAAATTATTTTATGTTGCTGTATGAAAAGAAGCTGTCAGTTTGTTGCATAATGTTGCATCTCTAGTTTATTTATTTGACCAGGACTGACTGCATGTTCTAGACCCAAAAGATAATAAATCATCAGTTCATAATAATCTACCTTAGTTCTTTCAACTGTCACCTTTGGTTTGTCCTCTCTGTTTTTTCTGCAAGTTATTTTTACATAGATATATTTCAGTTTTTAAGAGTTCTAACATAAAACTAGGCCTGGTTGACTGAAAGGAATTAATATAAAATGTTCAAAATATGGATAATTCCTCTGATAGGAGCACACTGTTTCTGGTAGACAACCAGACAGCTCAGAATCCTTCCTAGATCAAGCTGTAACTCTAGGCACCTTTGGCAATAAGCAGAAGGTACACTTTGCAAGAAAAAAATTAGAGCCATGCCAGAGCTTGCATGGGCAAGTGAACATCTGCCCTTCCAGTTCTAGGTTATTTTCATATTATGTTAAGGAGAAATAACAATGACAAAACATTCTGTACAGGGACATGAATTATTCAAAAACGTTCTGTAACTGATTTGAAATACAAAATGCTGCAGTGCAGGAGCAGATTAAAAAACAACAGAGCAGAGCAAAAGCGGTTATGGATTCCTATGATTTGAAACCTAGGCCAGTGAATTGCTTTTAATCAGTTTGCTATCAGGCAATCTTTACAATGTGTTTATAAGATGACTAAGATTGGAACCATGCTGCTGTGCTTTTAGGCCCCAGAAGCATGGTGCAGCAGACCTCCTACGGTATCATCCCACTGATAAATTTGCAGTAGTACTCTTCAAATAGGTACTGCAGAGAACATATGCTCACTCCTCATTTGATAGTTATTCTTCATCTCTGTATTTCTGCAGAGTGTCTTTTACTTAGGAATGTCTGTTCTGTAGGAATTAGATAAATATTTAGTAGACTTGACCCTCAGTGTTGTAAAATGCCCTCACTGAACCAAGCCAAGTGCTGTCCTGGGGTAATGTCGTTACACTGATCTGCAGTGGCACCAGGATGAATGGAGCTCAGTACCTGACCTGAGCAAAATGTAAATGTCCTTCCAGCCTGTGGCAAAATTCCTGTGAGGATATCTTCCATATACAACCAGTAGTCTTTGTCTTATTTATTTAAAAACCTTCTTCTGTAAATAATCCCATCTAATATTACTGATAATGTTAACAACTAAAAATGCTACTTTATATCTTATCTGACTATCCAGATGCACTTTGAGTTTTGCAGAAGCAATTCTGCGGTTTTTAATTAGGAAAGGTTTCCTGCTACTTCAGAGTTTTCCCCTATACAAAAACTTTAGGACATGTAGTTTTATTTATAATTTTTTTTTTGTTTGTTTGTTTCAATGAGTAGAACTTTCCCCTCCCCTCTGCTGCCAGTTCGTCCTCTGTGCTTGTTATTTTACCAAAGTCCAGCTCCTGGAGACTAATCCTCTACTTTCAAAAATCTGGAAATGTGTCTCAGTCATACTTTGGACTGGGCAAAAATGTTTGGCAAAAGTAACTCCTTAAATAGGAAAATAATTCCAACTCCATAAATTTTTGTACTTCTTATCCATAATTATTTAAATACAATTATTTAAATACTTGGGGTGAGCTTTAACAGTGTTGCTCTAACTTATTTGAGGTATAATGCTGTGAATGCATGCAGCATTTTTATATAAAGGTAAGAATGTACAGCTTGCTCTTGACAGTGTCCAGGCTTAATGCTGCCTTCTCAGAGTCAGTGGTGCAGGCTATGTGGAGGACTGAGCCTTGTTGTAGGAGATGTTGGAGAAAGAGTGACATAATTCCAAAGTTGTCAAACTTTTGCACTTGAGTTCATGAATTCCATGTTTCTCAGTTCTTCTGAAATGAAACACCGATTGTTCACTATCACTCCTGAACCTGCCTGGTATGAAAGTCAAGTTGCGTCTCTTAGGGGACAGTGGCAGAGCCATAGGGAAGCTTTGTGTACTCTCATGGATGTTTGAAAAGGGCAAAGAGAGGATGGTGTGTGAAGCAAACCAATCGAGGCTGGCCATATATGAAGGTACGAGGGGTTTGAAGAACAGTATAAAGAGTGATAACAACAGATTTCAAAAGGAGGACAAAATCCCAGGGATTGGAACAGTTGAAACTCTTCAGTTACAATAGGTTGCAGTCTATTGTCCTCCAAACTGTTTTTTTTTCTTTCTTTTCCTGTGGCTTCTGCATTCCTCCCTCCTTTAATCTGTTCAAAATCCAGCTGTCATAAGCATCCTATTGCTTTTGCTGCTTCACACATTTCTTTGAGTCTCACTTTTGTTGTCCAAGTGGGAGGGAAAGAGTGGAAGAGAAACATCAAAACAAAGGTATCAAGTAGTGAAAGAGGAAGCATTCAGGAATAGCTCTTAAAGGTATTGAATTAAAAAGGAAAATAAAACCTTTCATTAATTGAATGTAATTACTTGTAGGGTCTTGGAATCACAGGTGTTTCTTTTCCCCACCTCCTGCTTTTCCTATTATCTGTCACAGCTATTTGTAGCCTTTTATTTCTGATTGCATTATTCGGAGAGCAACACCTGCTTGTGTGTTTGGGTGGGCACTGCTGTTATCCAACCTTGTTTTTAATTAGGCCTTTTAACGTGTGCTGTAACCCAAATTCAGCAAGTGAGAATGGAAAAAAACGAAACAAAACAAACAAACTAACCAGAAACCAAAATGAAACTAGATGATCAAAATATTATGGTGAAAAGTACATGGCTGTCAATCTCTCTTCAGTGTAGCTGAAACCATCAGTGCTTTTTAAATTTTTTTGTTGTTGTAGGATGATCAAAATATTAGTCTGTTTTTATTCTGATACTCTTATTTCTTAAAGCTGACTAATAATAATTAAAAGTGACAAGCGTAGGGTGGTTGGTTTTTTTTTTTCTGTTACCAGTGACTTGCAGGTTTGTCACAGAATGGGAGATGCAATTGCTGAAAATTAAGGGAAGTCACATTTCACAGTACCCAGTACCCACATCCTTATTTCAAACCTGCCTTTCCTTCTGTTAGGCAGCAAAGGAAACCAAAAGAAGAGCCATGCAAAAGGGTTTATCCCTTTAAATGTTAGATTCTAAATTTTAAGAGCATGGTACTCACTGACAGTTTGGTCGTGGCTGCACCTCTGTATCAACACCACTCTGGCCACGCTTTGCAGTTTTATGTGGATGTACTTTATTATTTTGAATCACAGTGTTTTAATTGTCACATCTGTTAGTAAAATGGATAAGGCTGCAAGGATCTTGGAATTTAAATAGCGAAATTAGAGATGTGACCAGTCTGCAATGGATTAAGTGGATGGAAAGCAGAGGCTGCAAGTTACAGGGGGAGGAACCAAAAGGGAGTTCACGTTGTCTGTGTGCATGTGTGTGTGCTCTGACTACACATAGGTGTCCTGAAAGAAAATGACATAATCCAGTCCAAAAGGAAACCAGCCAATTAACAAGTATTGCAGAAATCTTTAGAAACAACAACAGGATTTTCTGTTATGTACCAAATATATGGTCAAGCCTCTCCTAAGCCTGCCTAATCATAACTCTGCTTGTTCTTTTGTAACTCAGTCTTTTGTTTTGTGTCCTGTCTTGTTTTTCAGACCACAGGAATGGTCTATAGCTTGCATGTGTTTGAGGATAGAATGGGATTTGACTTGGGTGGTGACTTGGCAAAATTTTTGGAAGCATTTGCCAGTAGTAACTGTACTCATAGCTTGTTTGTTTTGCTAAAGTATGTAGTGCTCTAGATGGGCATTTTTAAGGACCAGTTTGAGAAAACATGTTGCTAGAGGCACATAAATAAATGAGTGCTTACTATAGCTGAGAATATATGGATTATTCCACAATCCACTGAGGTACAGTTTATCTTTTTTCTTTTTTAATCTCTCTGCTCTGTGTCCATGGGTTAAAGGATTATTTGTCTGAATGCATGATTATTCCTTTCTCCTTGCTGTAATACAAGGGCAGTCTGCATGAGATGTGCTGTGTTTAATGGATTCCAATGCAGTTGTTCCTCTTCACCTCACCTTAGAAAAAAATGCAAAATGTATTGCAACTTCAAAGACATATTTTGAGAGTAAGTGCAGACCTCTTGGTACGAAGTGCTAAGGGCCACAGTTTTGCTCCTTGGGAGCTGCAATCTAAAGCAAAAATTGGATCCAAATATTGTTGGGTTTCCCCCTTACATTTACATAGTTAAATTTTCCATTACAGTTTCTGAAAGAGGAATCCTACAGATTTTTTTATGTACAACTGATGTGTTTTGATACAGATATATTTTGGGGTTTGTTTTTGTTTTTTAAATTTGCATGAAAGCCTTCACATGCCAAAGCAGCATTACATAACCTGTTAAAACCAAGCAAATTACCTGACCTAATGCTGTTATCATACGTTCTTTACCAAAGGACATTTAGTATCAAAGGTGAGGAGTGGCAAATGCAGCTGAACTGGAGAATCCAGAAGACAAAGGACAGTAGGAAATATCTGCTAAATGCACAGTTTTGAAACAGGAGACCAGCCACAACACAGAAAATCTGAAATAGCTGTGCTAAGTTCCAAAGAAAAAGTCTGGGAAAAGCTGTTTCTCAGAAATATTAAGGTCAGTATTAAATAAGGACATTGATTCCTTGAAGAACATTTCATTCCATCAATATTAGCAGTTGTGCCACTGAAAATCTTTACTTTTTTTTCATTAGGCTGCAAAGAAAAGTTAAACATTTGGCTACCTCCAACTCATGGTGAGAGGCCTCGAGCACAAGTCCTATGAGGAGAGGCTGAGGGAGCTGGGATTGTTTAGCCTGGAGAAGAGGAGGCTCAGAGGAGACCTTATTGCTGTCTACAACTACCTTAAGGGTGGTTGTGGCCAGCAGGAGGTTGCTTTCTTCTCTCAGGCAACCAGCACCAGAACAAGAGGTCACAGTCTCAAGCTGTGCCCGGGGAGGTTTAGGCTCGAGGTGAGGAGAAAGTTCTTCACTGAGAGAGTCATTCCCCACTGGAATGGGCTGCCCAGGGAGGTGGTGGAGTCACCGTCCCTGGAGGGGTTCAAGGCACGTTTGGACGTGGCACTTGGTGCCATGGTCTAGTCTTGAGGTCTGTGGTAGTGGGTTGGACTTGATGATCTTTGAGGTCTCTTCCAACCTTGCTATACTGTGATACTGTGATACTGTGATATTCTGTGAGTGAAAGCTGTGATTTCAATGGTGTAGTTTTTATGGCCTTAGGGAGTCTTCAGCTGAGGAAGTGCAAACAACTTTGGAAAAAGTGAAAGGGAGATAAGAAACCTCATCCTGAATGGGCTGATTTTTTGCATTAAATCTACCTGAGTGGTGGTGAAATTGGTTAAGAAAATCAAAACAATTGAAATGAAGCATGAAGTGTTACCTGTACCAAACAGTAAGACTTCCTTCACCTTAGCTGCTGTGTCTGAAGGAAAACAATAGCAATTAGCTCAGTGAGGAAGGTAGGGGAATAAAATCTAATGGATATTTCATAATAATGCTTTACAAATGCTTTTAACAAATACTCTGTATTTTCCTAGCGCCTACAGGATGATCATGGCCGGGGGGAGAAAGTTGGAACTAGATGATCTTTAAGGTCCCTTCAAACCCAAACCACTCTATGTTCATCACTCTGTCCTTTTTGTCACTCAAGTGCTGAATTGTACAGACTGTGAGGGGAAAGCTGTGTTTTCTTTATTTCTACAGCATCTAGAACTATTATACGTTAGTCTGGATTGTAATCATGGGGAACACTACAATACAGAGGGATTTTTTCCATTATATTTTTGGCAAATAAGGAGCATCCAGTACCAGATAAAAGCCGATGTTATTATATCCCCCAGACTGTATTTACCTCAGTAGTCAAACGTAGTTTGCTGGTGACCAGATGTGCTCATTTACATCTTCAAAGAGTATTTTTGGATGAAGTGCACGATGCAAATAAAGTCGTCTAGCTCCTGAGTGGGGCTGCATGAAAATCTACTGGGACAAGTTCCTGCGAGCGGTTGGCACAGAGGCAGACAAGGCTCGCTCTTTTGCATGTTCTTAAGTGGTTTAGTGTTTCTGGTGCGACTTTGTTTTGGGCTCAGCCTCACTAATACGCATAGGTCTCTGCATTTGCTTAAAAAGCCCCATGCTATATTACTGAAACAACAGATGAAAGTCGCACGGATAATAGCTTTGTTCAACCTTACTGAAAATGTTAAGCCTGGGAACAATAAAGGCTTAACTGTTCTACATGCCGGCCAACTGGCCTTTGCATATTACAGCAAACAATTGGAAGCATTTAGCATTGCAGTGTACATCAACCAGAGCGACTTGGGAACGCAGGATCTGGACACACCCCCCCTCCCCGATGCACTCAGCCTGCAGAATGGCAGAAGTACATGTTGTTGTAATCAGTATTGGTAACTTCAGCTTTGCAAATCTACATGCTATATGCATTTCCAGTTTGCTTTCACACACTCAGACAAAACTGGAGAGATTGTTTCAAATTTTCTGAAACTCCAGGGACAGAATTTAAGACTGCTCATTTTGCACTGCCCAGGCAGAGTAAGGAAGGTAGGACATTCTCTGCAGCTTCTGTAACTCACCTGGGACTGGAATCAGGAATGATTTCCAGCTGCTGCCTGCAGGGCCCAGTTAGGTGAGGTCAGCATCAATAAAATTGGAGCCAGTCAGGTTTACTTGCTTCAGCTACGTCAACCAGTTTAGTGAGAAGCATTATCTTTCTAATCCAGTGCTGTCTTGTGAAACTCTTCTGGGGAGCAACAACACTGGTGAGCAACTAAAGGTTTTACAGCAGGTTGTGATGTAAATGGTGTAGAGTTTGCTTATTTGCACTTGTAGTCAGTTTCAGTCCAGGACCTGCCCGAGCTTGTAAATTCTACATTTAAAAGCTGATGTTAAATCAGTCAGAGACATAAGAAGGAAAAAGGTAATGCTTTATTGCCTTTGAATTTCATATTTGTGTTGTTTTGTTGGTGTTTGTTTGGTTTGGGGTTTTGTTGTTGTTGCATTTAGTTTCTTGATTGTATGGTTATTATATGACTAGGATATATGTGACTTAGATGTTTATTTTCCAAAAGCTGCTTTATCTAATATGGACTAAGTTATTTTCAGTCTTAAGCTTTGTTCTTTGTATAAAGAAAAACAAAACCAAACATAGTTTCCACTCAGCTTCAGCTGTTCCTGACTTTGTTTTAAATCCTGCAAGACACTTATGTCACTGTTTTAATTTTAAATGCCAGATATATCCTCCTCCTCCTCCTCTCTGCTTTAAAACTTTTTTATTTCCTCTAATCTCTTTCTCTGACTCTACTTCCCTCAGACCAACAGCATATGAACATTTATGTTCAGACCACTTCCATTTAACTCTCGCTTTCCCTACAGGATTCCTTCCTTCTTCTTGTTCCTGCTAATTTCTTTCCTTTATTTGCTTTTATTCATTGTGATTTATGTAACATACATTTAGAAATACGACTGAGAATGACAAAATTTGGTCACATTAGGAAATTCTTCATCTTAGTAGAATATAACTATGCACATAATTTCAGTTACAATCAAACCCTACCAGATTCTAAGACATCCTCTGCAGTAGGGCATCCAGCTCTGGTGCCTGCAACACAAGAAGGACATGGACCTGATGGAGTGGGTCCAAAGGAGGGCCATGAAAATGATTCAGAGGCTGGAGCACCTCACCTATGAGGGCAGGCTGAGGGAGCTTGGGTTGTGCAGCCTGGAGAAGAGAAGGCTCTGGGGAAGCCTAATAGCAACCTGCCAGTACATGAAGGGAGCCTACAAGAAGACTGCAGAGGGACTGTTTACAAAGGCCTATTGGTAGGATGAGGTGCAATGGTTTGAAATTAGAGGAGAGTAGATTTAGATTGGATATTAAGAACAAGCTCTTTACCATGAGGGTGGCAGGACACTGGAACAGGTTGCCCAGGGAGGTAGTTGAGGCCCCATCCCTGGAGGGGGTCAAGGTCAGGTTTGACAGGGCTCTGGGCAGCCTGATCTAGTGGAGGATGTTCCTGCTGGCTGCAGGGGAGGTGAACCAGATGACTTTTGGAGGTTCCTTGCAACCCAAACCATTCCATGATTCTTCCTGGTAAGTTGAAAAACAGTCTGTGGAGCTCCACCAGCCAAAGCTTTGTCTTTTGCACTGTGGTGCTACTGATGGCAGCAGTGGGTTATCACGCTTGTTATGGAACAGCAGCAGAGAGGTCTCCCCACAGGCTCTGACAGGGGTTTTTCTATAAAGATCACCACAGATTTTAAGAGCAATCTATTTCCGTAACATTCCTCTTGGAAATTGCTGAGCTGTAGTCAATGCACTTTGTTCTGCCATTCGCTTACAAAATCTACTGACTTCATAATTTCCCACTTACAGATTAAGGGCCTGTGGCTTTGGCTACCTAGTATTTCCATGGTGCCAGACACCAGTCCCCTGAAGTCAGAGCACTGGGCATTTACTACCCCTGATATTTTCAGACTAGCAATTCTGAAGTTCTTTTGCCAAGCTTTCAGTTGTGACTCAAGGTAGCATTATGACACCAAGTAGCTTGCATGGTCGTCTTCAGAATAATTTTTAAATGTGCAATACCAATCTCATTTTGAAATGTGGCTTTTTTCTTGCCCTGAGTTATGTGGATTCTCTGCTGTGTGTTCAGGGAACTAGTTTAGGGTCTTGGGAGTTTTTCATTTGGTTAAATTTATTTGGTTTTGTTTTTGAGAACACCAAAAGAGCTCCTGTTACTAGCTTGTGTTGCATTTCTAATTAAAAGCTTTCCATTATGTGAGAGGAAAAAGTATTGCAGATGCCCAGGCTAGATTCATCTAATCTCCTAGGAAAAAGCACTCCATAGCTGTATCCCAAAGAGAAAGAATGCTTTGCTGAGGCTTGGATCACATGCTCTGTACTGCCAGTGTCCTAATCCAAGGCAAAGTGAAATGTTTCATAGCATCCATGAAAGACATTACAGTGCTTGGGGCAATAGGGCATCCAGCCAATGCTTCTAGAATCACTTTTTCTATGGCAATCTCTTTGACAGAATAACAACGTTTCCAGTTTGAAAGCAATATAGCAATATTTTCAGAGATGTCCTTGCTGGCCACTTTATTTTTGAAAAATCACAAAATCACAGAACTTTAGAGGTTGAAAGGGACCTCCAGAGATCATCGAATCCACACCCCCCCCCTGCCAAAATGAGCTGCAGACAAACAGTAAGGCCACCAACAGTATTCCCTTCAACACCACCTATTTGCAGTGTTTGGGTCACATCCTGAACAGCTCAGCTGCCTTGTCACATCAAATGATTGGGAGGCATTTTGACATCATTTACCCTCTGACCTTAAATTTCACTCTCAATAAGCAGAAACCAAAACATACCCCACAAACTACTGAGAAAATAGAAACTGTGACTGTGTCATTCCAAAATGAATCCCTATCACTGCAGATGAGACATTTCCCTGCTTTCACACAATAGATGCTTTTATTTATTACTATCAAGACTGGAGCCAAACTGAACAATCTCTCTTTGTGTACAGATACTTCTTTTAATTTGTTAGTGGGTTGATCCTTTTAAAATTGCTAATTAGCTGAGCTGTTATTAATGTGACTGAAATAACTGGAAAATCTCATAGTCTTATGACCACAGGGTTTTTCAACTGACTGGTCCACAAGTACCACTCATTCACCTTGTAAGTATGGTAGTGTTTAGCCCAGAAAGAAATAGAGCAATATATAACTTCAAATGAACAACAAAAACAGTGTTCTCAATATAGCATTTTAACACTTCCCATACTAGATTGAAAGCTCACTTACTTTCTTCAGCAAAAAAGTTAAACACACTTATTGCAAAGCTAATAGAAAGATTTAAGCAGAGAGAACATTTTTTGCTATCCTGTTTCTCAGGACATAGTGAAGCATCTTTATTGCAATAGAGGTCTTACTATAGACCATACATCTTTGCCTGTGTTTTGTGTAGTCTTTATTACAGTAATAAGTCCTTCAGTTCCCTGGTGTCTGTCAGCACACTGTTTGCAGTAGGTTTCCACTGCAAATCTGGTTTAATGTTACTTTTGTCAGGTACTGTCATGACCTGACTGTTTGAACAGATGCTACTTGCAAAAAAAACCAAAAAAAACCAAACAAAAAAACCCACCAAAACAAATCCAAACCAAAAACCTTCATCTGTTTTTTGGTAAAAATAGAAGGAATTCTTTATTGTGACTAGGTTACCTTAAAAAAAGCAGCAGTACAGTCTTTATTGCGGACCAATGAGCAAGGAGAAATTCACTTTACATCAATTGCTTTAATGCATGTCAGTCAAGAAAGAGCTACATAAACAGATTTTAGCTAGTAGAGGAGAGCTGAATTTTATGTTGTCTGGCCTGAACTGATTAGATTGTGTGTCACATTTTAGTATGAACCATCATACAAATGTATGTTACACAAAGGTTTGCTATGTTGGCAGAACTGTTAAGATTTTATTTTTTATTTTTATTAAATTCCAAGAGTTACAGATGTTCAGCACTAAGAACATAACTTCGAAGTACTGAAACAGCAAACATATTGATAGTTTGATTACTTCTTTTTCTTCTTTTTGATAGCACCTCTAATGAAATCTTGGTGACAAATTGTCTGAATGTGGATACGAGAGTTACCAAAATAGTTCTGTTGGAAACTGACATCGTACAGCTGCAGTCAAGCTTTCCATTACTATAATAAGCTGATATGATTGCAGAATTCCAGAAATAATTTTGGATACAAGATTTTTGGATTTTAATGCAGCCTTTTTTAAGCTTGGTTGCTGCTTGGACATATTTCAGGTTACTAATGAACTTACTTGACACTTCATTCTTGAGAAGGAAAGCTGCTACCCAAGTAATTCATTAATATGATTACATGAACAGAAAATGAGAAGCATGACCAGAAAATCCAACAGGAGCTCTTATGAAAAAGCTCTTTCAAGTGTTCTGGAGGCCATATCGTCTGCCCACAGACTGGCCAAGGAATTGGCTAAATGTTTTTTTTGTTTGCTTGCTTGTTTTTCAAACCTCCAGTAAATGGCTTCATCTCTTCTGCATTCCTAAAGGTGGTGAATTAAAATCATGGCTTCCGATTGTCTGATTTGATGCTGAATTCCTATTGTCCAGTATCGGCTACCTGGAGACACCAGTAAGTGCTACCTTGATGTAGGTTTGGGAGTTACCCGCC
>WBNM01039176.1:12943-25211 GCA_013399055.1 Ramphastos sulfuratus | reverse complement strand
TCAGCAGAGAGGAGAAGTTCAGAAGCTGCTATACAGCCCCAGACGCTGTGCCCCCAAGACTGTGACAAGCCCAACTGACTTATCTTTTGTTTTGAATACTTATTCCTAAACATCTCAGCAAGCCTATGAGTGAAGTAGACATCACCATTGTTTCCTTTTCACAGCCTACAGTATAGTTTTCTTCATTAAAATATTCCAATTAGCTCAAACCAGCACATACCTAGGGCATGGAACAAGTCCATAGCAGTTTAAAGCAGGAATGTGCCTTTCACAGAGCTCTTTTCATTCATTTCCATGGCAATATAGATTTTGTGTTCATGCTTTAACTCTTTGAAGAGCTTTGGGAAGCCTAAGATGTTTCAAGAGACTGTTTGAATTTCTTTGGAAGTTTCACAAATGTACAGCACAGAAGTTGTTCAGTGTTAAAAAAGGAAGAGATTTAGGATTTAGGTTTCAGAGGCACCCAAAGGACTTTTCTTTTACTCTGAGCCCTTTATTCCATAGAATCATTTGTGCTGGAAGGGACCTCTGAAGGTTATTTAGTCCAATCCTCTCTGCAGTCAGCAGGGACATACTCAACTAGACCAGGTTGCCTAGAGCCTTGTCAAGCCTCACCTTGAATATCTTCAGGGATGGGACCCCAACCACCTCCCTGGGCAACTGTATTGGTTCTAGTTTAATCTTTCCCAGAGACTCAAAACAGCTAACAGAACCAATACAGTAATAGGATGCCTTCCCCTCTTGCCTCTCTTTGGAAAGACAGGAATTAGATGTAGAGAGGAAAGGGGCAAAAACACCCAAAGAATAGCCTTGCTTCAATTTTTGGAAGTTAAAAGAACTTTAACAAAAAATAAAAGGTATTTAAGGTAGGGGAGTTACAAAGAGATATAGGGAAGGGAAACAAGATACAAAATATGTGTATACAACCAGATTGATGGCAATGGATGGAGGCAGATTCAGGAAGGGGCTGTCCACCATGTGGTGGGGTGGCCACATGGTAAAACGGAAACAGCAGGAACAAGGGTGGTGCTATTGGGCAGGCAAAGAGAAATAGGAAATCTCTGTGTTTTTATAGGGGGCTAGACAGGAAGTGGGAGTGGGCTAACCACTACACCTGGGGTCAGGTTCAGACCACCTCCCCCAGGAGGGCTAACCCTTTAGAGCAACTTGTTCCACTGTTCCACCACCCTCATAGTACAGAACCTGTCCCTAACATCCAATCTAAGTCTGCTCTTCTCAAGTTTGAAGTCATTGTCCCTTGTTCTATCACCACAGGCCTTTGTAAACAGTTCCTCTCCAGCCTTCTAGCAGGCTCCCTTCAGGTACTGGCAGGTTGCTATTATGTCTTCCCAGAGCCTTCTCTTCTCCAAACTGAACAACCCCAGCTCCCTCAGCCTGTCCCCATAGCAAAGGTGCTTCAACCCGCTGATCATCTTTGTGGCCCTCCTCTGGACCCTTTCCATCAGGTCCATGTCCTACCTGTGTTGAGCACTCCAGAGCTGGATGCAGTACCCAGGTGAGGCCTCACCGGAGCAGACAAAGTGGCAGAATCACCCCTCTGGGTCTGCTGGCCACACTGCTTTTGATGCAGCCCAGGATGTGATTTGCCTTCTGGGCTTCGAGTGCGCACCGTCTGCTCACGTCCAGCTTCTTATGCATTATTTGCTTAGACGTGTCTGAGAATGCTGCATGGAGACTGTGGTTTTGCCTGTGCTTTGTTGTGGCATCCTGTAGTTTGAAGAGGGATGCATAAATGGCCTAAGGGTATGCATGTTCACGTAATACAGCATGCAAAAGAAGTCTTATTTGAAGCAATTTAAAAATTATCTAAAGCTGAAATTCATGTCAGGTATATCAAGTAAAGAAAGAGGCCTCAAAGCAAGGAATAGCAGAGAGGTTTTTTTTTTTTAAGGAAATTAGGTGGTGTTTGTTAGCAATTGTTGAGTCTCTTGAGAAAAAGCAGAGCATTTTTCATTAACCCACTTGGTGTAGTTAGCTCAGTACTCTGTGGGGATGTGTGAGACTTACTAATGAGCAAGGGAAGAATGACTTTGCACCCAGTAGGGTTTCAGCAAGCCCTCTCTTGATTACTCATGCCCCGGGGAATAAAACTCAGACTCAGTTGTCATGGAGGCTGCTGAGCCTTCATAAGGCAAGACTGTGGTTAACATTAATAATTTTATATTAACAACAATACTTTTTAAAAAATATCAAATCCATGAAGTTTAGGCTTTGGAGACTCTCAGTATGTGGTTTTAGAGTGAGGTAGACATTGCAGTTGCTTTTAGGTGGTGCAAAAACCGGAGACGTGAAACGAAATTAAAGTTGTGACATCAAGGCTGAGGTATTCTGTATGGTGTTAAGAGATGCTTTTCTTTAAGAGAAGAACTGTAAACTTTAAAAAAGTAAATGGGATGCTAGAGAGCTATCAAGCATAGGTGTGAGAAGGTGTATAAAAATTTTGAAATATGAGAAATGAAAATGAGCTTCTGGCAGTTCAAAGCAGTATGTGAGAAGGAACAGGATCAAAGACGAGGGTTACTACATCTGAAAGAGAAAAGAAACTCCTACAGGGCAGGGGAATTATTTTGTGGAGGAGGACTACTGCAGAATATGTTGTGATCATCCCATGTTCTCACCGATTGGTTTGGTGCCTTTCTGAAGACATGCCCTCTCTCTGCTTCTTGGGTGTTATTGGGGAGCTCAGGACTAATGGTCTCAAACATCCTGAGGAAGAGCACAGAGTCTTTCGAATAGATAATGCACATCACAAAGTTTTAATTTTGTGGAGTAGAGCACTGAAACAAACATCCCTGATCTTTTCTACTAATTCTCTAACAACACTGTGAAACTGTTTCTCTCTTCCCTGTGGCATACAGCTGCACCTGGATAGAAGGTGATGCTCAGTATAGACATGTGCTTGTGCTTGGATTCAGATGTCTGGCTGCTATGACTGACCTTTAAAGAAGGCTGAAGAATGAATGTGTGACTAAAGCTCTGATGGATCTGGGATGAATATCTGAAAATACATGTGAAAATCACCCCACACATCTCTTAAACAGGCATCTTATTCAAGGAAGTAGGCAGTTGGAAAACAGATCTCTGTGACTCATTAAAAGCAAGACAGTAGTCAATGAAAGGAGTTTTGATGTGATAGTGTTTGCTTTACATTTAGCAGACCAGGCATTTAATAAACTAATCTGAATGTCTGAAACAGTTATCAGGTCCAAGATTAAATTTTAATATTTTGTGACAGAAATTATGTGGAAATATTGGACAAAAATTAATTTTTTTTCTTAAATATGTTTCTGATGCATAATTACTAAAGCTTTTATTTCTGTTTCTTTTGTCTGCGTGGCTTTGGGTGGAGGTTACAATGCTGCCGCTGGAATCACTCTTCTCTCTTGCTGATGAAGGCATGTGTCACTTCCCTCCACCTCCTTCACCAGATCCTGTTTATCTACATTATGTTTCTAGGATCCATCATTTTTTTTGTTGTTATGGACATCTGTTCAAAATAATTGCATGTCTTTTATTTCCTCCCTCTTCCCTTCCCCCAGTGTGTTCTTATTCAAACACTCTGACAGGCTGCTCTCTTGGCAGTCTCATTTTGCTCATGTCCTTTTTCACTCTATGCTTGTATTCTCCTCTGTATTTGTTTGGCAAGTGATCTCTTCCTCTTGTTACAGCTATTTCTTTTTGAGAAGACACTCCTGATAGGTGTTAGCCTTTGAAAGAAGTAAAAAGAAACGTGAAAGCATAGTATTCAACCATATGGGGATTAGGAAAGATTTTTTTCCTAGCAGGAGTGGTCAGGCATTGGAATGGGCTGCCCAGGGAGGTGGTTGAGTCACCAACCCTGGACGTGTTTAAAAGTCGTTTAAGTGTGGTGCTTGAGGATATGGTTTAAGGGTGAACTTTGAAGAGTAGGGATAATGGTTGGACTTGATGATCCTGAGAGTCTTTTCCAGCCTGCATGTTTCTGTGATTCTCTGATAACCTCTGTGCTCGATTAAGACTATTCAGTATAGTCATAATGTTTCCCACAAAGAATATTCATTTAGTTCTTGAGTTATTCTGACAGTTAGATGTCATTGGAAGAACATATCTCTCTGTTCTTACCTTATTTTGGGTATGATTTTTTTTTTTTTTTGATTGAGGTGTTTGTCTATGTCTTTGGAAACCTCAAGTTCCCCTACCCCTTCACTGCCCACACACACACTTTCCTTCTGAATTATGGCTCTGGTGGTTGGAGCACTATTTGTAGTGCTCTCACCTTCTCCCTCTGAGCCATCAGTCAAAAAAACAGTGCTTGGCTTATTTTAGCTTTATACATCACTTATGGAAAGATGAAAAATAAAATGTCTACTGATTGACTGTGTCACATGAAGACAAATGGTGATGATGCTGTTATGACAGCCTGAAGACATAATCAAGACAGATTTTGTTGGTGGAAGCAATGTCTTTTAATAGCCCAGCTTGTATCGCTGGCAAAATTAGACAAGGTTTTGGATGTGTGAGTCCTCCTTCAGGTCTGAAATAGAAGTAGCAGACTTCAAAGCTAAGCACAAACTGAGAGCATTGTCTTACGGTTATTACGTTAGCTGTATCTCAGACCATCTCAAAAAGGAAGTAGCTGACAGTTTGGAAGGAAATATGTTGGGGGAAGAAAGAGAGGAAGAGGATTCTGAGAAAAAGAGTCAATGGGGTGGTGATGGGAGATTTTAATCAAACAGCAGCACTGTTTGTGAGTTCATGGTGTTTGATATCTAGCAGATTTGTGCAAGGACTCAAGTTTTTATTGAAAATGCTGTAGGATTGCTTGAGGCTCAGGGCTAAGACATTCAAATGCCATTGGGATTCTTTTCTAAGAGATTTTTCCCTCCTTGGTGACTAGGCACTTCTGTCCTTTATGGCAGCTTCTTTCTGGTGCAGAGTGGTTGCTTAGTTCCATCCATAGAGTTACTTTGAGAGTACTTGATGAAATGTATTGTGTCCTTAGAAATACAGGCACTAGTAGTTGACCTGCGTGTTAAGAGATACTTATTGTGCTGATAGTGGAGTGTTAGTTACATTTTGTGCTTAGGAAGGGCCTAAACATACTTAATTTGTTTTGGCCACAGGCAGCTTGATTCTTTTAATGGGTTTAGTGAAAATGAGGCCTGTGCAATTAGAACAGTGGTTCTGGAGAGCCCCATTTCAAAACAGCATTATCTTCTGATAAATCATTTAATGACTGCATGTTCTAGTACATGAAATTTCAAGTAGGAAGGATGTGTAAGAGCAGGATGATACTTTGCTAAGACTATGCTGTTTTGACACTGTGTGTCTGACAGTTTATTTTGCATTCCTACTTGGGGCAGTTGGTCTGACAAAATATATTATTAACACACACACAAACAAAAAGGCCTTTTAAAAAACAGGTCTTAACAGCAAGAAAAGAGGGCAAATGGTGGTAACATTAGCTTTTGTTTGGTCTGCATCACCTCACCGTGCATTGAGTATGTTGATTGAACTACAGTTAAAACAGCAGTTATGCAACCAGTTGAATCACTGTGGGGGAGGATTTGCTAATCCTGTTGCATTTAACCTTTTCCCTAAATCTTTTTTTGTTTAGTTAGGAGCCCAAGACGCTGATCAGTATATGATCAACATGAACATTTCTTAACCTCATCTTCATCTCAATCTTTTTCACTTCTGCTGCTGCTGGTCATTCTAGGTGACTACTGGCAATGCTGAAGTGCAGTATCTGTACCATCTAGATGAGCAACCCACACTGCCCTGTTCATTGTAAGGAATCCAACCAGTGTCTAAATAACCAGACAACTGTATATAGTACTTTGACCTTTTCTAAGAAACAGCTTATAATCCACTTCTCTTTGGTTTCTCATAAAGCTGTCCTATGATGTCTTTCAGCCAGAAGTTTTCCTCACATCTTTGTTCCCTGAATCTCCATATGCATTTTCCGCCCTTATATGACCAAGCTCTCCACAAGAGGGATTATCTTTGAAGCTCCGTCAACACATAGCACGGGTGGCTAGTTTGCCTTTGTGATGCTTGTTATATCAGTATTAAAATGATTCAGGTTAACAATATTATTTATCACAGTATCACAGTATAAGCAAGGTTGGAAGAGACCTCAAAGATCAAGTCCAACCCATTACCACAGACCTCAAGACTAGACTATGGCACCAAGTGCCACGTCCAAATGTGCCTTGAACACCTCCAGGGACGGTGACTCCACCCCCTCCCTGGGCAGCCCATTCCAGTGGGGAATGACTCTCTCAGTGAAGAACTTTCTCCTCACCTCGAGCCTAACCCTCCCCGGGCACAGCTTGAGACTGTGTCCTCTTGTTCTGGTGCTGGTTGCCTGAGAGAAGAAAGCAACCTCCTGCTGGCCACAACCACCCTTCAGGTAGTTGTAGACAGCAATAAGGTCTCCCCTGAGCTTCGTCCTCACCAGGCTAAACAATCCCAGCTCCCTCAGCCTCTCCTCATAGGGCTTGTGAAGTAGTGGTATGAGCATTTCTTTGGGGTTTGGGGATGACAGTGGTTTGCTGTTGTATTTCTTATCAGAGCACAAGAGAAAAGAACTAGCAGTTATTTTGTGATGGCAGTGAAACTGGTCTCACTGTGTCACATCTGAGAGGAGGATCTCAGCAGCCTCTGGTTACACATTCCAGAAACTTCCAATCTGGGACTAAGTTTGGACAGCACTTTTACTAGGGGTTGATTGGTTGAAAACTTAATGGGGTGATGTCTGGGCAGACCATGGGTTTTGGAAAGATAAAGATATAACTTCTCTGTGGGAAAATAAAATAATAAAAATACAGCATAGGGAGTCACAGCAGTTCTTAATCTCTGTATCTCCTGAGTTCTCAGCAGAAGTTAGTCACATCCAGATCAGTTCATGCTGTGAAACATTTTTATCTCCATCTGAGACAACATGTTTCCAAAATATCTTTCTTGGTTTTCCATCCTACAACACTGTGAGTGTTATGGAGGGTATTCATTAACGTGAGATAGGATTTTTTTCAAAATTAATATTGTTTATTAATTTTGATATTCAGGACTCTCGCTACCCACCCAGTAATTTTTAATAATAATATCAGGTTCTTTGCAATGGTCATGAAAAGCATTGCATGAAGGATAAAGGGAGAATCTAGAACACTTAAGTAACTGGCAATAATACAACAAGCATTAAACTTAACTGAACTGGAAGAGGAGAGTTCTTGCAGTCAGTTATACCACTTGTCCATTAGATGGGCTTGAGAAGCTCCTTTCTGCTTAGGCAGAAGGCTTGGATTCACTTAGAGAATTTACAGAGCTTTGTTAAAGATTGGTAAAGAGGCTTTTTGAGTATTTACTCACCAATACTATCTCTGGATTTCCTGGGGCTAACTACAGTTCCCAGACAGTACCCAAACACTTGTGGGGACTTCTGTTGGTGTTGTCTTAGACGCTGAGGCTTCTGACCTCAGGTTCTTAACAGGGCTGCTGGGAGAAAGGCAGACAATCTCTGACCTGATCCTGGTTCCTCTTGGCTCCCAACTTGGCAGAAGACTCACAGAAGGGCAGGCAAAAGGACACTCGTGGGTGTGCAGAAGGGCACAGTGTCACGCTGGCTAAGCAAGCCTATCGCCTGAAGGCAATTAAAGCCTCTTCCTGGTAAACTCCAAGCAGTTTACAGGTAGGCAAGCCCAAAGCATCAGGGCTTGTCATGCAGCAGAGCTAGCTTATAGCTTAGCAGACATAATGCTGTAGAGCATGGCAGGATGTAATGGCAGTGAGGGAGAACACTGCCAGAAGCAGAGCACATAAGGCAAAAACAATGGCGGCAGGACCTTGTCTCTACCTCTTCATCTCTTCTTATCAATACAGCCTGAGACTGATGGGTCTTTGGCCACAAATCAGCCAATCAGAATGGCAGTTTGCCAAGCTTAACCATATTAGGTGAACCCAGGGCTTACTTTTATCTTTTTAGGGCAGAACACAAACAAGTACCCTCATGTGTTTACAAGTTTGGAAGGGGCATGGAGGAGACTGGAAGGCACCAGGGCCTTTTGTCTTCCTTTCCCACAGTGCTCTCCCCATCAGCAGAAGGAGGGAGAGCAGAAAACATGTCTGGGTGAGCCAGACATATTCAGGCCTATTTTGGCCTTCCACAACAATGAGAAATATGGAATAGCCTGAGATATTTAGAAATGGTATTATAATGTGCTGGCATTCTTGACATTTAGGGAATACTCATTTAAGAATAAAATCTCTTGTGACCTGTACTTTATAGTTTGATGTAAATACTGAGCATAAATGATTTGCTGTAAAAGTATGTCTCCTCTCATGAAAAAGCTTCACACAGTATTTTCTATGTTGTCCATCAGGCTCTACCAGAGTCCTTCATTCCTTTCCAAGTGGAGACAAATGCTGTGGAAAGTAATTTGTATAGTTAATGGTGTCTTTAATACAGCATATAACATGAGATTAGTTCCTAGTGCTCTTTGAAAGACAACATGTCTGAAAACAAAAGCAGTCTCCAAGCTTACAGCTGCAGAGGCTCTCCCCTTGTGACAGCCAGGAGGGCTCTCTCCTTCCACTTGGGCATCACACTGTACTCAGGGTCTGGGCCCACACTGTGAGGGATTGTTCAGACACTGGCCAGATCCCAGCCTTAACTGGTATCCCAGATCACATGGAGTTTACTGTATTACATGGTGACATCCCATAGAGGACACACTCCTGAGCAACCTCCCCCCACCATGCTCAGGAGGATATAAGCACAGCACTTTTGTTGTGTGGGACATGAAGCTGCCCAGCCTGGTTTATCCATCTCGAACTGCACCAGCCCTCCATCACCACCATGCCCAAAAGCTTTGAGATGGTCCTTCCCAGGGCAACATGGGACTGTTTCTGCTGACGGTTTGGTTGAGGGTGGAGGAAAGGCTTCCCTTGTAAGCTGTGGCAGGCGACAGTGGCTGGCCCCAGAGCACTGATGAGGCTTTATCTTGTACTGTTGCAAGGAGATGGCCATCACAGTTACATCAGCCCGGGGCTCTGCCTCTTTGACAACCCTGGGCTGACTGGTGCAAGCGGACCAGTCTTTTTTTTTTTTTGTCTGAGGTTTATAGCGGGGAAAATAGAGTATAGGCATTTTTAATGCTACCATACAGCTTTTAAAATTCAATGTTGTCACTTAGGGCTGATGAAATATTGCATAAAGAAATGCAAGTATTTAGCTGAAGAGACACTTCACCTTGTTCTTTCACAAATCATTTTTGTAATACATCCTTTAGCTTGGTGACAAAGTACATATTATATTCACTGAGGTTTTTTTTTTTTCCATCCCTTCCCTAACTTATATTTCTCTTTGGGATCTGAAATTGTGATTCAGAATATGTCTGGGTGATTCTGATCTGAGAAATGAAAAAATGTTTCATTCCAGATGACCTCTATAGGGTGTCGTGGTAGGCCTAAGCAGGCCAAAATAGCCTTATACATGTCCTGTCTGGGTGAGCCATGTTTTTCTGCTCTGGGGAGAAGCAACTGTGGGAAAGAGGACAAAGAACCTGGAGCCACTGAGCCTAAGGACTCTGGCTTGCCCAGACATGTCCCCCTGCTCCCCCTCCTTCTGTGCTGGGGAAAGCAGCTGTGGGAAAGGAAAACAAAAGCCCTGGCTTCATCTGTTGTGGTCAAGATTGGCAAAGTGCCATCCTGATTGGCTAATCTATGTCCAAAGGCCCATTAGTCTCAGGCTATATTGATAAAAAGGGATGAGCAGGTAAGCACGGTGTGCTCTTGCTGCCTCATTGCATCTTGCACTGCCTGGAAACTCCACTGCCTCAAGTGTACCAGGAACAGGCTCTAAATGCCTGCAGGCAATCAGCCTGCACAGCCAGTGTGACATTGTGCCAAGCCTGCACATGGCATTGCATCCTGCCTGCACCTCTGCAAGGCTGCTGCTGAATTGGGAGTCAAGAGGAACCAGGTCAGAGACTGTGCCAGACTCCCAGCTGCCTGAGAAAAGAGCCTGGGAAAACTCTAAAGCCTCTAATGGCTTTGAAACCATTGACAGCAACCCCTCCATGTGCTTTGGGTACTGTCTGGTAATTTTTTTTGAGTAAATAATTAGAGCCTCTTGTAATCACTAATTGCCTTCTGCCATAAGCAGAAAGGAGCTTCCTGCATCCATCCAGTGGCTAAGCAGGATCATGAACCGCAAGCGGTGTATTGACTGCAAGAACCTTCTCTCCCAGTATAATGTTTGTGTTTGGTAGTTACCTCTTACAGTGTTCCAGTTTTGCCTGTTCCCTGTGTGTATACATTTCCAAACCCTGCATTTTGAACCTTGTAAATAAGTTTTCTGGTGAGATTTAATGTTAATAAACAATTTTCATAGTTGCTAACAATCTTTGCCTGGATATCAAAATTAATATTGATTATCAATTTTGCATCATTTGTAACATAGGGCTACAAAGTATTCAGATTTGTGATCTAGAAAATAGCTTTCACCCCCCCCCCTGCTTAGAGAACAATAGAAACAAATAGTCTTGTTATTAGCTGAGAGTACTGTACCATTCTTCTCCAGTAAAGCACCAGCTAAAAAAGCTGTTTACTATGTAAGTGATAATAATTCTTAGAGTATGGAGTGTTAGTCAGCAGTGTTTAAAGAGATGCCAGATATTACAAGCATATAGTACTTAAGAGATTTCTTTTCTATTTTGTGTTTTTTTTTTTTTTTAACTGTGATGTTAAACTACTTCCCTATTTTGTGTTTTGACTGTGATTTAACATGTATTCAATTATGGCTCAAACCACAAAACTTCCTTGATAAGAGAGCAAGCTGAGGTTTCCACTACAGAAACAAATTTGTCAAACTTTCTTAGACCAAGTTTAAACTTTGTTTGTAGGAGAATGGGGAGGCAGTGGATAGCATGAACTCCAGTGTGCCGCTTCTGTTTTAAGCAGGCATGTTCAGCTTGTTTAATGGAGATTCCTCTGTCTTAGGCAATGTGAGTTTTAGAAGTCATAGCTGGTATAGATGGCTCAGAAAGATCTCTCTAAAGGCAGAAATCCTGCAGTGCACTGCAGAAACACAGTACTGTAAAATGATTACCTGAGGAACCCAAGGGTGTTCAGACCTTTAAAGACATAGTAAGCCAAGGAAAAGTTAATTGGTGTGGTTTAGGGGAAGCTGATGACTCAGTACTTGTCTTTGAACAGCATTCATACAGAGTCCTGTACGCCTCCATGTGCAAGTCCTACACTCTCCTGTTTTCATCAAGCATGTCTGTGTTGCCTGCACAGAAGTATTATAGGTAGGCTCCTCAGTCAGGGGGTTTTAGAGAGCTTCCATCACTTGTGTGCATGTAATTTCTCTCATTAAAATATTCCAATTATCCTTAAACCAGCACAGCAGCTTAAAATCCATTGCAAACAAAAATCTTCTGGCTACTTTCCCAGTCACCTGTTTATGCTCACAGACTTATCAGGCTGCTGTAAATGATTGAGTAAATAAAACTAATCTCTTTTTCACTGACACCCTAATTTTGAAATACTAGGAAGTTAGCTTCTATGTGTCTGACACGTGCAAAGTTCTTGCCTTTACATTTATAACTTGGCAAAGTTGTCAAACTTGGCAAAGAAAGTCAAACAGATCGACTCTCTTGTCAAGGATGAAGCAGAAGAGGGTGAGGTGGCTGGGAAGAGCTATTTTCTGCTGCCGAGTCCCTGCGCTTTCACCTCAGGATCAGACAAATGAATGCAGGCAGAAGTCTGGCCTGAAAATAGCAGGTTTCAGTTCAGATCACTAATGAGGATTTTAATTAGTTGAGTAAGCCAATGTCAATACAATCAATAAACCAAGCTCCATGACCTAGCAGCCTACTTCTTTCTGAAGTATTGTAGCCATGTGAAGAATCAGGCCTTTCAGAGCCATTTTTAACCTTTTTATTGGCATGAGCCTGGATTTTTTGTTATTTTGTGTTTTAATTTATTTTAAATAACATGGCTCTGTGTATATCCATTCTGAATACTTTCATCTGGGGCGTCCACCCATCATCAGCATGGGCTGGTACAACTGTGTGGCTCACTCCTGGAGACCTGTGTGCTGGTTTGAGGCTAATTGGAATATTTTAATAGAGAAAATTTTTTGTTCAACATCTTTGTCAGTGACATGGACAGAGGAATCGAGTGCACCCTCAGCAAGTTTGCAGATGACACCAAGCTGTGTGGCACAGTCGACTTGCTAGAGGGCAGGGATCCATCCAGAGGG